>LIEC01007784.1:0-70873 GCA_001925005.1 Drosera capensis
GAAAGATCGTGACCGTATTCCCCTCCACTCTCTGACGCAATGAGAAACTGTTTTTCATAATGAGGAAAAAAAGAGATGGGCTTGTTTTCCTATTTATAGATGGAAAACCCTAATCCCTCTCTTCTTTTATTTCACGACTTTTGGGGATTCCACCCAATATTAATTTTCGTCACTTAAGTTTAATATTATCGTTCGTCACGTCATCAAACAAATAATATTACCGGGTGTCCACATTTAATTATTCCACAATTTAAATTAAGTTCCTTAGCCAACACAATAATTAGATCTCTTAATTTGGCTAAACAACATAATGACCCAATGTATTAATTATACATATTTAATCCTAAAATAGATCTAACAATATAATCATGGGTGGTCTCCGTTATCATAACTTGGGCCAAAAAAAAAAAAGAAAAAAAGAAGAAAAAGTCATGTTTAGCAAGGTGTTTTGCCATTTGCATTGTATCAGTTTGTAATTGGTTTCTTCACTTGATTCAGATCCTACTGCTCCTGCTGCTGAAGAGCAAGCAAACAAGGAAGAAATAGATGCTCGTTCTGTTTTTGTGGGAAATGTGAGTACTTTCCCTGCTTCTTGTCTATGGGCGTCATCTTATCCTTGTAGCTCTTTTATATGTTTCTTTGGATAAAACTGTGGCTTTTTTTTTTGTGAAAATTGTCTACTGTTTTGGATAATCGTAAACGTGTTATGGAAGGTGATGGCTCTATTTGAGTATTTTCTAGTTAAAGACCTGAATAGAGCTTATGCCATGTTGTTATTTACCGTCCATATTTAGTGTTCAGTGTCCTGTGAAGTGCTTCGAGCTAAAAGTCAACCTTTGATCTGAGTCAACTGTTCGGACTTATGGAGACGCTGCTGTATACCCTTTATCTAAAAGATTCTGTCCTTCATAACGTTGTAATGAATTGGTGGCAATGGCATTGCAGGTGGACTATGCTTGTAAACCTGAAGAAGTGCATCAGCATTTCCAATCATGCGGAACTGTGAACCGAGTCACTATTCGTACCGACAAATATGGCCAGCCAAAAGGTTATGCCTACGTGGAGTTCCTTGAGCCGGATGCCATACAAGAGGCCCTCCGTCTGAATGATTCTGAACTACATGGTCGCCTCTTGAAGGTTGGAAGCTGTCATGAAACGCATGCTTGAGCATGTGATGCTAAAATAACCTTTTCCTAATTTTACCTCCTTTTTGCTGTCTTGGAAGGTATTTGGCAAGAGAACTATAACCTTTTCCTAATTTTACCTCCTTTTTGCTGTCTTGGAAGGTATTGGGCAAGAGAACTAATGTTCCAGGAATGAAGCAGTTCCATCCATGCTCGACTCCGTACATGGGCTTCCATGTAACAGGGGCTTATCCACCGCCTCCATTTTACTCTCCATATGGTTACGGGTAAGTTATTCTTATCGATATCTCTCTCTTTCAGTCATCACAAGTATATCTAATCCAACTTATGCCTTCCAATAAAAATCAGACAGTACAGTTTCTTATGTCGTATTATACGGTGTGATCAAGTTGTGCTTCTGAGCTTGTCTATCTGTTACTTGCAGGGCATTTCCTAGATTCAGGATGCAGGCATGCTATTATCCATATTAGCGTATGTCTTCTTCTAGCGATTTTGAAGCATGATCAGTTTTTACTGATCGAATTTTCCAAGGCGAATCATATATGGTGACTGGGGAGTGAGTGATGTATGTGAAATTCTGATGTGGTTATGTGGTGGAAGTTTTGCTGATGAGGTATTGCTGAGCATGGTATGAGACGAGAGATCTAGATGTTATTAAGATTTGCCTCTGTTCTTGTGGTTTAGTCAACCACGAGACCTAGCGTTTATGTTCTAACCTTTTCAAATACCATTCTACTGTATGATCTAACGATGATTGTGTGCCCTTCCAGGGTTTTGGGTTGCATCTTGAAAGAGTGATGCTGTAGCGACTTCTGAAATAATCTGTCTATGGTATAGACTTTAAAGACTTGAGACCTTTGTGAGGGGTTCCAGAAGCCCTTTTTAGGATACACAAGCGAGTTAGGAATGTCTCAATCTTAGCGAATTCGAATCACAAACAGTCGACGACCATGTCCAAGCATTGTCGAATATAAGGGATTTACATCTTCGTACTCTATTATGGCATCATATATTATACTACTACAATCACAAGTACTATGGTACCACAATAGCATTCTTTGAGGTAGTAAATTTCATTTACCTCATTTACCGCTACTTACCACTAGCCTATAACAGTGACTTCGTTAGCAATATTCAAAATCATTTTGAGGATTTCGAAGATACTTAAAATAATCTTAATCCAATTGGTTCTTGAAGAAATACTAGTGTAGATTTGGATGATCAAGAACAACGAAATCTTAATTGTTCTATGACGAATTTCATACAACTACTATCATGCCTGGCGGCGGATAGGTGGGAGTCTGGTTTAGATTGGTTAACATGCATGAATGAGTAGTTGGTCCACTGTATGACTTAAATTGTTTGCCAAGTGAATTGTCAAATGCTATTACTGATACTCTTGATTCGGCTTCTAGTCTTCTGCACTTTTTACTTGTATAATCCAATGTTTAACACAGTAGTCAAGAAAAACATCTACTCTTTTATATCGTAATGTTTTTTTATTTGGTTAATTTAAAAAAATACAATTTTTTTCTTTTGATAACCTTTTAATAACATGAAAAAAATATTTATATTAAATTAATTTCATCTGTTATAATACAAACACTATCTGTTACAGTAAATTCTATTATCGTAAAAAAATATTCTTTTTTTATATCAAAATTCACATAAATTCAATACTCGCATAATTATTTTTTTTCTAGATCAAAACGTTTCAATAAATATGTGATAAATGGATTAAATCAAGTGTATATAGGTACATTCTAATACTTCATTTTTACATAATAAGTGTAACAAATTGATTTGTATGCGAATTTATGTGTGTGTCAAATGTTTCATTGAAAACATTTTCGAAGTGGTAGTGGATGGATTGATGTAATATAAAATAAAAAATAGGGATGTTTTGATTTTTTTAAAGAAAAAAAAATTTCAAATAAAATAATGTTATAATTATTATCGGACAAAAAAAAACGTTAGTATTGTTTATGAAACGAAAAAATATGTTTCAACATTAAATTTTTATGATCTATGATTTGAAAGACTCAATTCCTCGAATTCAATTAGCATGTACAAAGTGGTAGTTGCAAAATCAATATTTCACTGTCGGTGATGCAGAACTCGACCTTCCATTTTAACTTTTAAGGACATTCATATCAGATATGATAACTTTTTTTTTTCTTTCTATTTTCACTATTTAATACATTCTATTTATATCATATTATATCTATAAAAAATACAATATGTTGCGGTACTTTTTGTTTTATTTTGAAAAATTATTATTTATTTTTTATCATTTTATTATTTCTACACATATTTTAACATATTTTTTCAATATCATATCATTATGTTTCTAACTACTAACTCTATTTTTTTTATTTATATCTTATTCTATTTTATTACATCTAATGTGAATGTTCGAAATATTGCCATAAAGTCTTGTAAAACAATCCAGCAATGACACTTGAATTCTTTCAATGTTTATAATCTGATATCAAATTCAAGCTCTCGGAGATCTTATTTAATCATATCAAACACGTAAAACTATTCTGACAGCATTAATTGGAAGGGGCAGAGAAAGTCAATACATAGCTGAGTTGTGCGCATACCATAGGAGATCTGACCGCCTCCACTCTCCTCTGACCAAAACCACGACAAAAAAAGCTCTTCCTCTTTTTCCCCATCTTCTCTCTCTCTCTCTTTCTCTTCGAAATCCTCAACAAACTGCCCCCAAATCGAGCCCCAAAACCCTCGCCTTCGATCGCCGATTCCCCAAATCTGCCGCCTTCGAAAATCGCATCGATCGATCGCGTTCACTCTCCGATCAAGGATTCGATGTATGAATTCTTCTACTTGTTGATTTCTTTTGAACTGTTGTTTGATGATGTGTGATTGAATTTTGATGTTGTATGTTGATTGCAGTGGAGTTGTTGTTGTTATTGTTGATGATGATGGTGGTGGTGATGGAGGGAGATAGACGGTGGTGATTGGTGGAGGCTTGAGGTGGATTGATATGGATAGCTTGTGCTGCTTCGGCTCTGGCTCGCAGGTGATGGTCTTGTGACTGTTGTTTGGTGTGTTTGTTGAGTGATTGTGTATGATGTTGGATTGAATCATAGGTTTGGAGGTCTTATGGTGTGGAGATTTGGTAACTGATCAAATCGCGTCTTGTTGATCAATATGTGTTCTTGGATGTTTTTGTGGGATGAATCGATGTTGACTAGTTGGATTTGGTTTTTAGGATGTCAAGAAGACTGTTAGCATAGAGGAACTTTCTTTTGGAGAGATGGAGCTGTGGTTTTTGTTGTCATTAGTCCCTTGGGGCTTTAATTTTCATCCTCATGGAAGCACCTCGATTAGTTCCGTGCTGTATTCAGAATTCGTATTATGCCTCCTAGTGGCATCACTTGATAGGTAGCTGTGTATCATCAACTGCGGAACATAGGATGGATCGTTCTATACTTTCAGGCTTCTTTTCTGTCTCTTTTTTGGTTCTTTTCGTAATTCTCTGTGATTGTTATAGCACCTTGTGGGAAATCCTATTAATGGTAGCCTTCTCACGCACATAACCTTCTTATCAACCACAATGGCTGTCTAGCGTATAATCATAGTTCTAGTACATAAGCAAACGAAGTGGTCTGACTCGATTAGCTCATGACCAGTGTTACCTTAAAGCATCTGTTGGAAGTGTTTGTATATGTATAACTGATGTTAAGCTAGTTTCATGATATGCCTTAAAGCTTCATGTGGTTTTCTTGGCTATTTGCAGGCTGCCGGAGGACGGTCTTCAGCTGGTTCCGGCAAAGGCAAGGGATACCAGAGTTCAGTAAAATATGGATTTAGTTTGGTTAAAGGAAAGGCAAACCATCCCATGGAAGATTATCATGTAGCTAAATTTATTCAGGTTAAGGGACACGAGGTTGGACTTTTTGCAATATACGATGGACACCTGGGCTATACCGTGCCTGCCTATTTACAGAAGCATTTGTTTTCAAACATTCTCAAAGAGGCAAGTGTAATTTATTAAATTGGTTAATGATGTGTGCAGAATTGCAGGGTGTTGATGATTGAAATTTTGTGTCCTTGATAATTATTTTGAGTGCATCTCGCATCCTACTTCATTAAGAAATTTCAAACATAGGATCTTTTAAAATGCTCTTCAGTGTTATGGCTCAAATCGGTTATGTGGTAAATGGTGTTGTAAACTGCTGTCTCACATTGTTGATACCTAATCATCCAGGAAGAGTTTTGGACTGATCCAAGAATGTCGATCCATAAGGCCTATGAGAGAACTGATCAGGCAATTCTTTCACACAGTCCTGACTTGGGAAGAGGTGGATCTACTGCAGTCACTGCTATTCTTATTGATGGCCAGAAACTGTATGTGGCGAATGTTGGAGATTCACGGGCGATCCTTTCTAGGCGTGGGCAAGCGGTCCAGATGACTACAGATCATGAACCCAATACAGAACGAGGCAGCATAGAGGATAGAGGCGGATTTGTCTCAAATATGCCAGGTTACTATTAAATGTGTTTCCTTTGACCTGTTGATTTGCTATTTAATTCTTTGTGTGCATTACTTGGTGGAAGCTAGGGTATATTCCATCATCGCATTAGCTTTTAAGGGTCTATTGCGAAACCACACAATGTCCAGTACTTAGATGACTAGGACACATTTCTTTTCTCTCTCTAAATGCAATGTCGCATTAGCTTTTCTGTATGATAAACCGGATGAAGAGTACCTTTTTTTTTTCTTATGACAAGTCGGAGGAAGAGGATTTTTATTGTCTTTCGTGGTTGATTTCCTGCAGAGCCGAACGTCAGCCTTTGTGTGCTTTCACTTCATCTGGATCTTGCCCAATATTATTAATAGGGCAGCTGTATTACTGTGAGGGGTTAGGAAATCATCTAGGCATGTGCCTTAATAGAATTAAGATCGACCTTGTCTATCTCTCTTCTATTCTTTGTTCTGCAAAAAAATTGAGATAAAATTGGATAAGTTATAACTAGCTAAACGTCCCATCCCACATCTTTAATTCTCTTGCCTAGGTGATGTTGCTAGAGTGAATGGCCAGCTTGCTGTTTCTCGAGCATTTGGAGACAAGAACCTGAAGTTACACTTGCGATCTGATCCGGACATAAAGCACGCTGATATTAGCCATGATACAGATCTCTTGATCCTTGCCAGTGACGGTCTATGGAAGGTATTCTCTCTCCTGCCCTTTTTTGTCTGCAAGTTGACAGTAACACATGCTTGCCTGAATTTTTGTTATTTGTCATTAAGTATTGTGAAATACAATCTGATTTTGCCCATGGTTTTTTAATATGCGTCAAGACGATTCATCGTGGATTCCATCGATTTTTACTTGCAGATGAACAGCTGTAATCTCTTAGTAAACAGTTGCCCTAGGCTGAATGTAGTTTTGTACTGATTCCTAGTCAGTAGAAAATGATATATACACTCCAGCATCCAGAATAGCGGATTCCTGTTACCTTTTCATAATTGGTTTTATGTTTTGTGGGAGATTCAGGTGATGTCTAATCAGGAGGCTATAGATATAGCAAGAAAGATAAAGGATCCACTCAAAGCCGCAAAGCAGCTAGCTACAGAGGCTCTGAATAGAGAAAGCAAAGACGACATCTCCTGCGTGGTAGTTCGTTTCGGGGTATGAAATTGCTGGAACTAGTAAAAGATCATTGGTGCACATCACACTTGTATATTCGAGAGGTCAGTTCTACGTCAAAGATCCATCACCAATAGCAAGATGATACCAAAATGAGATTTCCTGTACTGAAGTTCAATGTATTACCTCAAGGAGAAATCGACAAAGTTCGGATGGGTCATGTGTAAATTCGGCACGCCTTGATCTGATGCAAGTTCAGCAAGTCTGAGGCCTGATATTGCGTGATTTCTTTTTATTTGGAAGATTCATAAGAGAAAATTCATATCTGTAATAATCTGTGTTATGGCTTAGAGTTGTGGCATGGATGGCCCTGTCGTCCTCAATGTGCCTCGGTTTTTAGTTACTATTTGCTATTAACGGGGATGTATCTTTTGAAAGTTATGGTCCTTGTGTGCCCGGTTTTTCTTGATTTGGTTATTCCATTTGTCTAAACAACCTCTTAAAACAGGCAGCTACTACTTTCCTCGGAACTTGGCTCAGCGGATAATTACCGCAGCAGTACTCCTTGCATCAGAAGATGAGTACATCTGGCAATACCTTATTATCAATCTAATTTTTGCAGCGGAAAAAATTAACTGCCTCTTTTCAGTTTGATTTGGGACTGTCTTCAGGAACTTTACACTCGATCTAAGAGCAAATCGATCCCTCTCGTCGGACCAAATGTTCATTCCTTCAATTGTTTAGTTGTTGTTACTATCTAATTCAGACTGCATATCGTCCACCCTTTGTCCCCGACAACATCCTATTAGCCACAACCGTTGTCTTTTTTCCGACAGATTGTGGCTATTATTTTTACTTGAAATTTACCTGGATTAGGCAACAATCGAGAGGATGGCTCAATAATTACTCATGAGATCAGTTTGACACTTCATGGGACATCAGAAAACATCTCTATTATAAATATCAATAACAATAACATTATATATAATTCGTTCTTCGCATAGGGTGGGATTGCGTGGATATATATCTTGAAGAGTGTTGTTATTGGACCAAAAGATGTCAAAAAAAGTTGTTCTTTTATATTAGATCAAAAACATAAACTAAACTATCATTTGTATTATATTCCCTCTGTCATAATATATGTAATATTTTTTTTCTAACCATCACAATAAATTTGCAAATTCTACTCTTTTAATAAATTTTTAATCTAAAAAAATCCAATGAATTATGTTATTCTACCGTAAGTCTATTGTTATTTTTTTCTTAATTGTATAACAAATTCTAAAAAATATTCTTCTTTCATCACATTTTGAAAAAATTCAACAACATATAAAATTCTCTTACTGTATAAAAAAATAATAATTAAATTTTAAAAAATTATTATAAATTTATCTCGACAAACTAGATCAGATTTATTGCGAGAAGTTAACTCTTCAAACGATCAAACGCCATTCATATCTCCAACTTCTTCATGTGCGATTCGGTAAACCTTCTTGTACTCCACCCCCGCCATGTCCCACTGCCGACTAATCTAACAGTTCCACGTGGACCAATTAGATCCTATAAACAAGTCGTATCCCGTTCGCTCTCTCCCAACCACGAATTCGATCCCCTCTCTCTCTCTCTCCCCACCCAACACCAAACCCACGCGTTCTCCACCATCGATTTTCCCCTGGTCCCACCCTCCACGTGTCATTTCCTCCGTTTTTTCACGTAATTCCAATTCCGACCATAATATTTTCGAAACAATTTCAATAATCTGCGACAAAAATTGCCTGTGATTGGTGGCGCAGTTTTCGAGGTGTTTGGTGCGACTTTTGCGGTTAGTTTTCTGTATCAGTGGTTTTTGTTTCTGTTTAGTGATTTGTTTGTGTTAACAATTTGATAAATATATTCTCCGTTGATTATTTGAAGTGACTGATTAGAATTGAGTTTGATTTTGATTTTGATTGCGATTGAAATTGTTTAGTTGCTGGATTAGTTATGTGGAAAGTGAGGGATTGTGTTCGCCTTGTTGGTTTGTTTGGTGATGAATTTGAGGAAATCGGATTTGGATGAAGGATCAAGGATCAAGGATCAAGGATGTGACTGTGTAAGTTTTGGAGTCAGGCTGCCGCTGAATCCATATGTGTTTTGGTGTTCCGAGGAAATGTTGTATAATTTCCTATTTTTGTTTTAAATTATGTGGCACCTAATCAAAACGGTTTTGTAAATAATGATAAAAATAAAAAGGCCATCGAAAAATAAAAACACTTCACGAAATAAAATAATTTTCTAAAAAGATTCTTGAAACTTACTTATATGAATCATTAAACAAAAAATCTTTTTTTTTTTTTCAGCTTTTTGTTTTAGTTTGAGAAATAGAATCGATAACAAGTATTTCTATTTCATCATACTGTTAAACGAAAACCGGAAGGAAAATTGTTACCAAACAGACCCCTGAAACTTATTCTAGAAGTAAGAATGGGAAGATGTAAATGGAAAATTAAAAAGAGTAGAACTCGGTTTTTCTTTCATGTTGTGGTCATAGTTATTAGGAACTCGTTTTAGAAAAAAATATATTGTTATTTTTTTGAGTTATGATTTTAGTTTAGGTTATTGGCTTTCTGATCCTGTTAATTATTTTGATTTAATAGTCGGCCTGAAAATAGTTGAGATTGCCGGGGATTAGTAGCATCCAAACAGGAAAACAACAGTTCAATTGTGTCTTAATTGGCTGAAACAGTTTGATTGCTGGAGTGAGCTGATAATCCCTTTGTTTTCTCGACCTGCAGGAGTACAGTGCCGTGATACGATATCAATACGAGAGATCTATGTTGTCGGTGCTGGATAGTGATTGTCTCAGGGATGACAAACTTGTACGAGGTAAGATGCGGTTTGTTTGCTACTGCTTCGTGCTGTCCGATTCTGATGTTGCATGTTTTCTTTAAGAGCTTATGTGATTTGGTTTTCGCAGGTTGCTATTTATAACAGGACATAGCTGAGTTGTTAACTTAGGACCGTCACCCATAGTTCAATCGTTTTGGCTTTAGTCCAACATGATTTAAGAACGGGATGATCCTGTTAATAGACTTTAAGATATCTTACAGGATGATGATTTGTATATATTGTTTCGACTGTTGTTCTTATAGATATTTTTTGTTGGAGAATTATAATTTCCAGTGTGTCATGTGCTCATGTTTGGTCTCGTCATCCAAGTTTCTGAGTCTTTCTGTTCCTGTAGCTTCAAGACATTTTATGGGATGACCTTGGTGAGGGTGATGATCATCTAGTGCCTCATCCTGGCAACAGCCATGGCGATGAATGCCCATCTGAGAATCAGAATCATAAGAGAGTGCATGGTGCGATACATAGGCCTGCAGCAAGTAATGCAGACGCTGTTGCCCCTAGTAATATTTACCGGAATAATGAGGTTGGAAGCTGTATCAGTTCGAAAGTAAGAGAGCATATGCAAAATGGTTTATGGGCCAATTCATATGATGGAATTTCACGTGATCGTGATTCAAGCAATGGGGTATTCAGTGCCGGCTCTGATGGCAACTCTGTAACTGATGAGCTACATGAAGATAATCCTATCCTCGGTGATCGACGTACTGCGATGGAGGAAAACTTGTACCAGTATTCCTTGAATCAAGCGGCTTCTGCAGAAAGCGATCTGAATTTTTTCAACAGTGATTACCGAGATGAGGAGAATAGTGACCTTTCGTGCTATGATTGGCCCAACATAGAGAACTTTGAGGATGTTGACAGAATGTTCAGGTCAGTTATAATCCCCCCCCCCCCCCCCCCCAACATGTATGATGAAAAGTTTTCTTTTGGGTTGTGGTATCTGTGTTCTAGGTTCAGGTACCGTTTGATATTTAATGGGTTTGTCTCTCTTCATGCAGAAGCTGTGACTCGACATTCGGATTAGGAAACGATAGTGAAAATGATTTATGCTGGTTTTCATCTGTCCAAGCAGCTGATGGATCTGATGATGCACTCGGGTCAAATTCTAAGTTTCAAGTTTCTGATGCGGAGATTGTAAGTAGTACAACCATGAGTCATGCCGCTTCTAGCCACTACAACAGTAGTCCATTGGTTAATGACCTTGACAAGAAACCAGTGTCTAGGAGGGCGCGGACAAAAAAGCCGGTTGCTGACATTCCTCCTATCAGCATTCACTCTTCGCTTGCAAATGTATCCGATGTCATTTCACATATCGACAAGGGAAAACAGGTAGAATTTGTTTGTTATAATACATCTTCAGCTGTGAAATGTAATGTGGAAATGATTTTACTGATTTAAGGATAAAGAGAATTCTTAATACAGTGATTCCTTGTCTCCCTGGTATTGGGAGCGGAAAATCTGTAGTGTAGTTTCCTTGTGCTTTCCAAGATTTTTTGCTCTTCTCCCTGGATTTCAGGTGAAGCAGCAGAAGTCATCAGAACGGAAAAAGCATGAGGATAAAAGTCGCGCATCAGTATACCGAAAGGAGTCCTCCTATGCATCAAAGCATCTTCAACCTGTACACAGCTTTAACAAGTTTTTCTTGCAGAGTTTCGCCAATTCAGGAGTCAGAAAGAAAGGTCCATTGCATCAAGTCAGGAAGAGTCAAGCAACAGAATTAATGGCGCAGACGGCTTATAGCGATTCTGTTACTTGTCAATCGCGGGTTCCATTTGGTGAAAACGGAGCTGAAGTCTACAGAAAACTTGATGGTTACACAACAGGCAATCAAGTGGAGCTAGAGTCTTCCAATCCAGAGGAAAGTTTTTCAATTAGCTCCACAGTGGATGAACACTCGCTGGAAGCGATCAGTTTTCGCCAATTGCAGCATGTGCTTGAGAAGGTACAGTTACCTGTATGCCTTTGTTAGCGATTTTCTAGATAAGTTTTTTCGCCTCGGCAAAGGTTGTTTTCATGCATTTCTGGTGAAATGATATAGTCCCACAGCAATATTTGACTAAACTTAACCAGAGACTAATTCAGATAATCCTGATAATCAGATAGATTCACGGACGAAGCTGTGCATAAGGGATAGTCTATACCGGCTGGCCAGGAGTTCTGAACAGCGAGATACATGCGGAAACTCCACCTTTGGAAGCAACCATCATCACAAAGATGCTAGTCTTTTGACATCTGATGGAACAAATAAGTATGTTAAGCTTTCTCTGTTACTCCTGGTTTGCTTGGGCGGTTGTTCATGCTTTCTTATTGTTGTACCTTGAGTAATGAATTTATAATATTTCAATTGGGCAGCACCTATCATATTCATTCCGAAATGCGAAACAGATTCATTCAAAAAGCATAAGCAGTATCATGATTCCAGTGCTTCTTTGATCATGTCAGCTATATTGAATCCTGGTGTTGTCAATTGTTTTTGCTTTTCCCTATGAAAATTTGGACGGACCATCTGATAATATAGTTTTTCTTCTAGATGTTATTTTGAATCTATCAGCGAGAATTTTGGGTTTCTACATCTTTTTGTATGTTCTTTCTTGACCAGCTCCGTTACACAAGCTATTCGCAGTTGACATTGAAATCATTTTTTTCTTATTCTTCTACCAACAGCTTCTTACAAATTACAAGTATCTCATTTGTTGTGATGATATTACACAGGAGCACAGGGTTAATGGATATGGAGACTGATACCAACCCCATTGACCGCTCCATCGCACACTTGCTGTTCCACAGGCCATCCGCCCCCTCTGTAGTTCCTGCTCTAGGTCTCTCCTCGAGATTCAAGGTATGCAAGGACTATGCAACCAAATTGACATTATAAAAAAGATGAAGTTGGGTGTTCTGTTTTCTCTGATAAGTTCCATACTGTCTGTCTTTGTGAATATTGACTGTAACGTGTTGATCTCACAGGTCCATACACCTGGTTGCAATCATCGCCGAACGGTTGAGGAATGTGGTGGTGGTGCGGACAACAATGCTGCTGCTGACCCCATGTCAGACCAACCTCATAGGACAACCTGATAAAACTATAGTGCGAAGTCGATGGCATAAACTTGCCGGATTGTAAATACAAGTTTAACCTTGTTCGCTACACCTGTAAATAGGCTCGCCCTCTCTTAGTCTCGTTTACATCATCTGCAGGTTCGATTCTTGTATGGCTTACATAATTGCATAGCGAGCAGTTTGTGAGGCTTTACAACGATCTTCTTTTACTCGGTTTGGAGTTCCTGTAATTCATAGATGATGAGGGACTGAGCTATGTTTGCTGAAGAGGAGACGAATATGGTCGGACTTGCTGCATATGACCAGACTTCATATATGTTTGATTTACTGTACTGTCAAATTTGTAGGATTTACCAACTTCGTTGGATTTTCATATTTGAGCGGATCTGATGTTTTTACAGCCAAGCCAACAAGGACTGGCGTAGTGGTAGAAGACACCCCCCTCTTCCTTCATACGTTCAGGGTTTCAACATGCCAAGACATTTTCTTGAGAGAATTATGTTTCATTCTTCCTGATATTTCCCCAACATAACTTAATTTGTATCTGTTATTTTCATAACATATTTTACAATATATACGTATTTTATATTATTATATATTTATTAATATATATTTAGTTTTCGTATCAAATAACATCTAATCGTCCTGCAATATGTATCGGGTTAAAACATATAAACTCACACAATCATTAATCTTTCATGATAAATTTTTAAAAAAAAACCATGTTCAATAATTGTTACATACATATCAAACTTTATATCGACACACGTATAAAATCAAAACGTTATATAAATAATAATAATAAAAAATAATAGATAATTTGTTATTTAAAAACTGTTCACATCTTATCTTCCTCCACCATGGTTGCAAAATCGTATGCTGTGTTGCCTTGATCTACTGCGGATTTCATTGGTTACAACAATTCAAATTCCCGATCAACCATAACTCAAAAGGGATTGCTTCATCATCTAGACATCAGATGTTGCTTTTCTCATGTTAATAATAAAAAACATCGATTCAATTCTCTCCTCCATGGCAACAATGAAGGCTGAAGAGAAAGGGAAAGGGAACAACACCGCCAACGTCAGCAACGAGAGATGGAGCGGGGCGATCTCAAACTTGACGGAGACGACGGCGAATCTCGAGTCTCTGCAGAAACTTCTCTTGAAGAAAGCTGTCTTCGTCGACGGAGACAGCTTCGCTAGAGCTCAAAGTAAGCTTCACCCCTCACCCTAGGGTTTAGGGTTTGCTGAAATCTGCAGTTTAATCGTCTCAATTGATTGATTGATTGATGTGAGTGGTGTGGAGTTTTTGTTGTGAGTGGTGTGCCTTGATGTTGGATTAGATCTGTTGTTGATGGGAGTTTGATTGGGGAGTGGCGATTGCGGGATCGGGTGATGGTATTGGGAGCATGCGATGGTTTGTGAAGTGGTGATGATTGTGTGTATGGTTAGATTGGTTTTGGTTAGTGTTGTGAGGATATGTGTGAGTTGGATTGTTCTCACATTAATCGAGTCGTACACACATGCGATCAATTTATAACACACTAGTTTCAGCTTTTGGGTTAAGGATCGATCCAGCCGGTATATAAGTGCTAGTGTGCTATACATAGGCCTAACTTGGGGATTTACATTCACTCGTTTTGCTCATCCTGAATCCTTTGAATTGTTCCTATATCCTAGGATGAACTCATCCTGAAGTTGATAACCGACGTTGCCAACGAATTAATTGAACATTGGCCGGTTTGGTTTTTGAGGGCCGACCAAAGAGACCACCCACCATTTAGGGATCTCTTTTTTAATGAATTTAAAAGGAATTCTTGGAATCTTATACTGGTCCATGAAGGTCCTCTTGTACTGTCTGAGCAGGCCATTGTAAATTAGGGTTTCATAGTAAATTAACCCCAAATCAGAAAATTGAAACATTTTTTCATCCTTTTATTTCATGCAAGCACAAACAGTCATCAATTTTACGAATAATGATCTATTTGGATTCAAATTTCGATTCGCAATTCGTTTTCTAACTTATTCACTTGTTGAAAACAGTGTGACAAACTAAAAATTACTAAATAAAAAATATTCGACCTTTAAAAAATATTTAGATATCTTATTCATTTAGTAAAATAAAAGACTAAATCTATAAATATTCGATCAGTGTACAATCTCAACCACTTTCGCTTAATATATAGTAGTAGGATAGATATAAAGATAGAAAAATTATGGGCAAAATATCCAGTTTTATTCTATGAATTGTTCGATTATCCAATTATATTTTGTGAAATAAAACACTATAATTTTATACTGTAAATTGACTTTAAGTTTCAAATCTGTTCCCCTTTTAACATAATTAATCCTAATAAAAAATTTAAAAATAAAAATAAACTAACTATAGGTGCTGGTTTCCCTTTATACACAAATCTAGCCCTAGTTACTTTGATTTTCTATTCTCTTTTCTCTGATTGCGATCCTCAAACCTACATCAAGGACCAACTGTTTCATCAAGGAGAGGTTCGAAAAATGAGGGAAAAGATACTTGTGAGTAATTCTCTAAGCCTGCATCGAGGACCAATTGGTTCATAATGATCATTGTTCTGTTTTACTGACCTGAAAACTTCGTGAGTCATTGCTACAAAAAAGAGTTCAAGTTGCGTATTTAACAGGACCAGAGCATAAAACCACTTACAAAAGTGGTCATCGAGATATGATATTGTTTCTTTTTGCTATTGTTTTTTGCCGGGAATCGTGTACGTAATCGCAAATCTACCAAACACGAATACTCAAACCCTAAAGTGGCAAAATCTCGACTTTATTGTTTCTTTTTTCTATTGTTTTTTGCGATTGGTATTGTCCATTCATTTATTGTGGAGTACATATGAGGGGTTCCATGAATAATTTAGGAATTGAGCAACAATCAAGTAGTATTACTCACCTTGTGTGAAAAAGTGGAACCCTTTTACTTGGATTGTTATATATATAAGATAGCTAAAGTGATTTTAGATAATTAGTTAAAGTGAATCAATCTTAATCATCTATTTGTCTCTACTATCTTTTTTTTCTTCTAGTTAGGAAAAAATCAATAGTGATAATTCATCCACTTTTTCAATCAATGGTTACAATGAACTCACTTTAGTCAATGGGTTGGAGTGAGTTTAGCCACATAACCCCTAGATATATATGAAAAACGCATCTGTGCTGCAAAAGAAAGTATAGTGGCGGTTACAAATACTATATGCTAGCGATTTTTAATTATAAGTTGAAAAATCTATACTGTAAGTTGATGAATGTGTACAATCAAGTTTTGAGTGTATTTTATAACTAAAATAGAATTTTTATACATTCAATAAGTTACAGTATTAATTATTCAATTTACAGTATAAATTTCTCAATTTATAATACGTTGTTTTTTGCAGCACCAACGACACAGTATATATATAAATATGGGTTGATGAATTTGTGGCTAGCCACACACAAAGTTACTTGTTATTATACCGTTGGATTTTTAAATCAATGGTTGAGATTAAAAATATATTTTTGCATTAAATGAAGAGAGAGAAATGAAATTTTAATCCAAACCATTAATTTAGAGATGCAACGATCTAGGCACACGTAACTTTGTGTGTGGCTAGCCATAAATCCTTTTTTGACTAACATATATGGCTAGGCATATAAACACTTTACATATATATTGAAATATATATCTTGAATCAGTCATCATAACTGATTTTATACCATAAAAGAAAAGATTACTAAAAAGATTCTGTTCCAAAGAATTATTGTTACAAAAATTTCAGAAATATTTTTTTATGGTATAAAATCAATTTAAATGACTGATTTTAAATCATCCCCATAAATCCATATATATATATATATATGAATGTTGTTTTTGGTATTTGTCCAAGTACAAATTGGTAAAGGTATTTATTACCGTTTTCATTTACTTTTTGGTATCCGTGAACTGTACTTATTGGTTTGTGAATTGTATATCATGCACATTTGTACTTCATAACGAAGATAAGTGAAACTTTGATGATGTATTTTAATGTAGTTTGGTCTTTTTCTCTCTTTTCTCCTCTTCAACACAACCCTTCTCTTTAGTAGAGGTGTTAGGGTGTATAACCATTGAGAGATGACTTAGTAGATTGTATTAGGATGTTTGAGAATTTTACGTGAGAAAACTTTCAAATAATGAAACGTTTCATCTAATTTGAAAAATAAAAAAAAACGTTTAATTAATTATAGGATGGAGATAGTAGTATTTTTGGACATATAATAAAATTCAATTTTGATTAGCGTTGACAGTTTGGATTTGTGAAAATATTGTTCGACTAGACAAGTTCCTTTGATACTATGTTGTGAACTAATTTTCTTAATTGATGTAGTCATTGTCTTGCAAAGCTGTTTTAGGGAGGAAAAAAACAACATTTGATGTCTCGTGTTTATCCGACCAGAAGAGCCAGGCGCGATAGGATCAGCTGCTTGCCCACAGAGATTATTGTAAGCATTCTTAAATGGTTGTCTCTGCTTGATGCTGTGAGGACTTGCGTCCTGTCAAGACCATGGAGATCTAAGTGGGAACTACTTGGTCAACTAGTATTCAACAAACGTGTCTGCAAAGTTGCCCCCGAGAATATAGTTTCAGATAGAACTTTGCGTTACAGCTCCATTGTCGATACTGTTCTTCTACGCCATGATGCTCCCATCAATAATCTTGTTCTTGATCTGCCGCTCGGGATAGACGATGTCAGTTGGTGGTTACGATATGCTTCAAGACATCAAGTAAAAGCAACTGACCTTGCGTTGTGATCATTACGCCGTTGGTGCTCATCATCTAATGTTAACATCTTGTCTGTTCTCGTGCTCAGAATTAACACACTTGACTCTTTCAAATTGCTTCCCTGCGCAATCGAAATCAGCTACTTGCTTCGGCTTTCCAAACCTTTTCAGCCTTGGCGTACACATCAATAACCCAAGTGTTCACGAATCATTGAGCGCCTGATCTCCAGCTGCCCATTAGTTCAAAAATTGAGTCTGATATTTGAAACCCAAGGTGCTAGAGGACCTTTACTTTTGAATAATGTTACCAGATTAGAAGTTTTAAAGTTGAGGCTAGACAACTATGTGGATTTGCAAGGTACTCCCACAAATATAAAGGCCATTTCTTTCCCAATGATCTGTGGTGGTAAATGGGAGTCAAGATCATCATACGTCTGCAATTTTTTCCACCAGCTTCCACATATCGAGAGAGTTGAGCTCAAAGGCATATTTTGGCTGGTTAGTTTATAGAGTTGGTTCTTTTATCTCGCTTTTCGGTTTGCTATACTGACTCGGTTTTTCTTTTCTTTTTCTTCGTGAAGCACTTGGTGCGTGATGGCAGTATCCCCCGGAAGCTCCTTGTTGTGCTTTATCAGTTGAGAACTGTCGAGTTTTATGTCTCGAGGATATTCCAAAACTATCGCAATGCAATAACTTTGGCAATCTGCCTCCTTAACAGCGCGCCTAACTTGGAGATTTTCAAGTTGATGGTGAGTACGGTTCGTTATACATGATAACCAATTTACATTTTCATTTTGTCCAGACTATTGGCGATATTCGCCACTATCCTCTTCCACGAATACACAATCATCTGGTTTATGCTTAATCAGGTTGGTCGTGGAGCAGGTTGCGTGGATCATGAGTTGCCAGAGGCTGATGAAGGGTGCAGGCATGAATTCCTTCGAACCATGGAGCTTAAACTGATCACGTTTTTATTGGCCGGTTGTCCTGCTCTCGAAGCAATGAATGCTAGTTTAGACATGATCTTAGCAGCGATAAAGTGATAAAGATTTCACAAGAGCTGATAAGTTTTCATCGTGCTTCTACAACGGCGGAGGTGAATTTTCGTGCTCTAGAAAAGAGTTCATGAGGAAACTGATTGATGGGGAAACATGGAAGTATGTTCATGAATGATCTCTTTGCTCTGATTCCAGTTGTATCAGTTATAGACTCAACGAGCGATCTCCTTATTGTTCTTGACATCACATTTTTGGTGCACTGAAGCTTAGATCTGTGATAGTAACAAAAGGCGTTCCATTTTATATGGATGCATCCCCGTACGGTAGCAATGTCTGGGATAATCACTTGTGCAGTTCTATTTGTATATTCACCCTCTCTTCCGTTCAGTTTTGTTAGTGGTCATAAAGAACATAGGGAAACCATTGATTGGTTGCACGTGTTTTTTTTTTTTTTTTTTTTTTGACATAAATGCTCAATTTGACATTATATTCCATTGTTTTTCTCTTGATTATATATTTGGATTATGTTTATTGGTGGAAACTCATCCCAGAAACTACACAAATAACACTCAAGAGGCATAATTGATCATAACATGAGCCGGGTATTAGCCTCTCGAGGTATCTCCAGGAAGATAGGTAAAACACTTACTATAGCTAAAAATGACAAATGATCTAAAATCGTATGCTTCAATGCACATATATTTTTTCATGTCAAATTTTACCTTTTGACAGATGGAGTGTCATATTTGACAATAAAACTGACATTGTCAAATTTTGATTACTCTTAATTTCTGATGAAAAAATACTCACAATAAAAACAAACAATTTTAATCAAACATGTAGTTTAATCTTGTCCATTAATTTACACTATTGTTAAATTATAATAATTATTTCATTGGAGTGATGATGTTATATTTTGACTAATTTATACTATTTATTGTTACTTTTTTGTTATAATAATGACAAGTTTAACTTGTAGAGGCTCTTGGGGGCATATCTGCCGTCTTCTGCAACATCACACACCCTCTGACAAATCATGTTTAGATATTGCTCTAACACACAATTAGTACTCTTAAAACACAAAAATCAACCACTCAAAATCAATCCCTCCACCGAGTTTTTTTATTATTCTAATCCGACAACGCAGCCGACCAAAGAAAACCTCGAAACCCCTTTGCCACCACACACTCTCATCCTCCCGCCACGTGTTCTCCGTGTCCAAATCCTCAAATAACTCTCGACTCCCCTCGTATATTTATACCATACAACACAACTCACAAGAATCAACACATAACACCACAAAAAAGCAAAAAAAGCAAAAAAAAAAGAAAAAGAAAAAGAAAAAGAAAAAGTTTGATTCTTGGGTTTTGGGTGTTTTTGCTTTGTTGTGACGATGGTGAGAGATGAAGAGATCACGGGAGGAGAAGTGGCCATGGTGGTTGATGGGTCTGATATAAAGAGGCTAGTTGATGATGAGGAAGAATTTAGTAAGTTTGTTGAGGAGAAGTTCACGGGACTTGATTGCGATCGCGATGGGAAGTTGTCGGTGAAGGAGTTGCAGCCTGTCGTGGAGGATATCGGGGTAGCTCTGGGGTTGCCAGCCAAGGGGGCATCGCCGGAATCCGATCACATCTACTCCGAGGTGAATTAATCCTATTACCGCCTTATCGTGATCATATATTTATAATAGAAAATTTGTTTTGTGATGTATGTATGAGGTGTTAAATTTTTAATATCGTTCACACTAAGTCAATTTTTTTTACAACAAATGTTATTATATATATGACGAAGGGAGTATTATGTATGTGCAAATAGTTTATGGCTATCCGTTTAAACTTTTAATTTGAGATACAAGTATAGTTCATACATTTGTACTGTACGGTTGGCCTTGGCTACAATAGGAAAGATAGATCTCTTGGAGTTTTTTGAAAGTATGATACTAACTATTGCATCTCATCTTTTGAGCAATATGGATTACTGACTTAATTGAGTATTGATTACAAATGGTGATGGAATTGCGCTCTTGGTTGTGTGATACAGGTGCTGAATGAATTCACGCAATGGTAAAGAGAAGAAAGTGGGCAAGGAAGAGTTCAAGGAAGTCTTGTCTGACATTCTCCTAGGCATGGCTACCGGACTGGAACGAGACCCAATCGTCATCCTCCGCATTGATGGTGAAGATCTCAAAGAGTTCATATCTGGCCCATCCTTTGAGTCGGAGATGGTCTCCATATTTTCGCAGATAGGATCGCCTGATGCGACTATACAAGAGTGCCTAACACAGGCCTTGGGGAAACTTAGTGTTGATCATGGCTTGCCTCCTACTTCAGATTCTTGGGTAATTAGACGCTATTGTTTATTGCTCCTTGTTGCGATGTTAGCGTCATATGTTGCACAAGGGGAAGACCAGTCGTATGAGGTGGATAATTCTGTGTTCAGTTGATCACGCGTTCTGTTCTATTTGTAGGTTGTGAGCAACATTGTGGAGCCTGCCCTGCAGTCCTGTGTAGAACAGAAAAATGAGTCAGTGGTCACTGGAGAAGAATTCTTGAAGCAATTCAAGAGAGTAGCAGAGAACATTGTAGGACGGCTCAAAGACCAGCCTGTGATTATTGCCCACACGGGGAAAACTTTTAATGGTAGCGGCGTTAGGAGACTCTTAGCAAACAAGTCCAAGCTGGAAAAGGTAACTAGTATCATAGTATACTATGCAAACTTATTTCCCTCTGTTGATTGTGAACGAGTAGTTGTGAAAATCTGAGTTTGCTGAGTTATTTTTAACATCTTAAACAATGGTGAATTGGTCATATTAGGCAATAAATGGAGCAATGGAAATCCTACCAAGGGATCGACATGGGAAGTTGTTGAAGGAATATCTGCGAGTGGCACTTGATTCTTTGGCTCCATCAGCTGGTTTGCCACCTTATGGTGCTCTTCATGAGGTAATGTTCATTGTAGACAATTTCTTTCCAGTGACATTGTATCGTTCATCTGCATTCTGAAAGCTTCGAGGTAGATCGACGTACAGCTTTAAGAAAGTTCATATTCCTGGTGAAAACAAGCACTGGGATCCTGACAATTGACTGACTCGGCACAGAAAGTGTTTTCACTGAAGGGGTTTATATTGTGATCAGAAATACATGTGTTAGAAATTAGAATATGATCTCCAACTCCAATTTCCACGCCTACTAAGTGTGTAACCACGCATATGTAGTAATCTAGCCGTTGATTTAGGCTTTGTTTCTTCCCCACCATAGTAGTTGCATATTTGCTAACTTCGGTATCACACTGTGGCTTTTGATGATCGGGTCGATAATGACATGATCAACAATGTGTTCAAGATGATCGATGCAGACGACGACAAGCTGGTTAGGGAAGAAGAGTTCAAGAAGCTACTGATCGAGATCCTAGGTAGCATCATGCTGCAGTTGGAGGGCAATCCGATTTCGGTTTCTTCCAACTCTGTTGTGCACGAACCGCTCGCCTCCGCTTCCTCTTTGTTGGAAACTTAATTAGTCCTAACTAGCTTATGACCAAGTAAATGTATGTATGTACATCTCATGAGCTGATCATCACAGTATTTTCGAATGTATCGACCTGCTTGAAGAAATAAAGAAGCCACAAGCTAATAGGTTGATTGTGGTATCCTGAGGGCTTCCTTCATTGTATTTGATCAAATGTGAACAAGCTGTATGTTCGTGTAAATAATATGCGAGTCAAAGCATTTTATGTGAAAAATATGTGACTGTTTTATGTGACCTAGAATAAGTCATCGTTTTAGTAGTTAAATCGCATCTGTTACAAAAGAAAATATAGCTATTCTATGATTAAAGTTCAGCGGAGATGGCCTTTCGTTTCGTGGGACTGATACATATGATGGCTGCTGATTGGTTAATGACAGAAATGTTTTAAAAGAAGAGTTATATAATATATTAATCTCTAACAAGGTAAAATCCGTAGAAATTTTATGTGTTATTTTTAGAATTATATTATTTGTTCCAAATATCGATTAACAAATAAGTCAGATTACACAAAAAAAAAATACAAACATAAATCTCGTTAAAATTATGGGCTACAACTTAACTTGTAATTATGGGCTGTCATCGTGGCCTTCCTCATGGAGAATTATGGGCTGAGAGGATTATACGTGATGAACCTGACGTCGTCGATCACGACATTCGGGGCAGGAATCATCGACTAAAACGTCGTTGGAAGGATGATTCGGTCCAATAAAGTTAATTGATGTGGTTCACATCTGAATAATTTTTAGTTTATATTTAGGTAATATGCAGTTCATATATAAACAATATGCATTTCATACAAATAATTTATGATTCACATATACTAATGTGTAATTCTCTAAATTTTTTAGCCATTTGGATTCACATCAGAGCACCGAATGCATCAACATAATCGGGCACAAGATGTCCCATTTTCAGTTCATATGTTTCACAGTTGCTGTTCAAGAGGCTCCATAAATAGTTAACAAGTGTAAAACATGTAGTTTACATATTAACAATAACAGTTCACATATTTGTGATAAGTAGTTTTGACCATTTCTTTTCAATTGGATTTAAATAATACGAAAATGATATTCCGTCGTCGTCATCGATCTAGAGAGAGATCGAGGTGGCCATTGTGATTTATAGGAGTTCAAAGAATTAGTGCGTGAAAAAGTGGTCAAGAAAAATTCAAAAAAAAAAAAATAGGTCAAATGAATTAGATGAGGGAAATTGAGATCATTTACTTATTTTTTAATATCAAAATGTTAAGAAAATTATCCTGGATATCTAAAAAATATCTTAAAACATTTTGAATAATAAAATATAAATAAAAATTACACTAGGTATATTAATATAATTATCAGTTAATAAAATAATACTTATAATAATCACAAAAGTCAAAAAACGGTTTCTCTCCTCGAAAATTACGGAGTATTGTGTTTGGGTTTTTAGTTTCTTCAACGCCGCCGCCGATCCACCGGAGAATCCACCGGCTCCGGCAATGGCGCCGCCGGGCGATCAACCTGAATCAACCGGCGAAGCGATCGTCGCCGAGGAGGAGATCAAACCTATCTCCACCGTCGTCTTCATCATCGGTACTCAAACATCTATTTGATCTCTCACTGTTTGTTTCTGATTTTGAGATTGTGTGTTTCAGATTGAATTGAAGTTTGAGATTGACATTGACATTGACATTGAGATTGTTGGTTTCAGCTATGCAGACGGAGGCGCTGCCGCTGGTGAACAGGTTTCAGCTCTCGGAGGACGCGGAGTCTGTGTGAGGTTCTAATCTATCTATTTTGTAGTGTCGGTTGATTTTTGCCTGATTTCCAGTGCGGTGTTCGAATTCATTGCGTACGATAATTGTACGGAGTGATACTCTAGTAGTGATTTATTAGTTTAGGCGTGGCTGTGTTATTGGATCATCTTGTCTAAATTCGTAGAGTGAAGATGCATTTGTGGATGCTGTGTTTGAAGGAATCATTATTCGAGTTTCATCATTAAATTGCTTTTAGTGATGTGGTTTGCTTCTTGGAGTTGAAATCTTGTGCCAATGGAGGAGATTATATTTGTTGTTAGCTGATTGTTATTGTGAGTGAACATTGTAATAGTCAGTAGACGATCGCTGTAGTTTAAGAATGTTTGACATCCATATGGAGCTTGAGTTCATTGTATTACGATCACACTGTTAAGAGAGTAGTAGTGTTTCATTGGTTGCAAGTGGTAGCAGTTAGTAGGAGGATAGAGGCTACTGTTCCACATCTATCATATATGCTCATTAGTATGATCTCTGGGAGAATCGGTCAAAACCTTCAAAACCTGAAGGAGTTTTTGAATGGTTTGGAGTTTGATGTATCTTCTTCTCTTGGTATGATTCTTGTCCACTTCTGAAACTACCAGTAAAGGATGTAATTGAGCTTGATGACATTGCCGTGTAAAAATTACAGGTTTCCAAA
Organism: Drosera capensis; assembly: GCA_001925005.1. NCBI lineage: Eukaryota > Viridiplantae > Streptophyta > Magnoliopsida > Caryophyllales > Droseraceae > Drosera > Drosera capensis. Next base: position 24,442 of record LIEC01007784.1, read on the forward strand.
AGGAGTCCCTTGGGTTCGTTATCATGGTTATTACAAAGATCTGCAGATCAACATAATATGGCCTGGAAAAGATCCAGTACTTGGTATGTAATGTACCAATGTCGATTGGTTATTTTCTGTATCAGCATGCTGCTTCTCTAGAAAATGACTTTTGTGTTTAAAGAAAGATGTTAGAAATCTCCTGCAAGCTTTTCAGGTGAATTGTTTCCCACTTGTTCTTCTGAGAGTCTGCCTCCTACCCGGAGAAGTGTATATAGAAATTTAGTCTGCCGATTGGAATTGCTGGCTAATTTGCTAAATGACCATCTAGAACCTTATCTGAGGGATATAGTGATGTGTGCACAAACTGAACTCTGGTTAATGTTTTCTCCACCATGTAGTGGATATTATTAGGATATATGCATTGTGCTTGCCTTTCTGTCTTCAATGGATTTGCTATCCTGACTCTAGTCATGATTCACGAACATTGCTTATGTAGCCAATTGTCATCTCTCCTTAGGTTTTAGGCCTAATTTGTCTGGTAACTACCTTACACTGATTCATGAAGCCGTTTCCTTTCAGGTGTTAACAGCGTTGGAACAGTCTCCGCTGCTCTAGTGACTTATGCTTCTATTCAAGCATTACAGCCAGACCTAATCATAAATGCCGGCACAGCTGGTGGATTCAAGGTACCCTTTTTCCCTCTGCTTTATAGAGATTTGCAGGCAGACCTAGTCATACTGCTTTGGTGTGTTGATCTTGTTCTATTGGACTGTCTTTTCGTCTTAGTAGAAAATAAAACTTCTTTCTCGTGCTGGTTACTTGCATGAGTGCTCATGGGTACGGGAGAAGTGGAATATGAACAGTTAACTATATAACTACCATGGCTTCCACCAACATTAGGATTCTTATTTTACTTCTATTTCCTTTGGCGATATTAATTAGGAGAACCCCATCCTCGCAGTATGGCTTTAAACACAACTCAAGCCATTGTTAATCCTTTCAGGCTAAAGGGGCTGCTATTGGTAATGTGTTTCTTGTATCCGAGGTTGCCTTTCATGATAGGCGAATACCTATTCCGGTGAGTGTTTTAATTTCCTAGTCTACTGCTTTCAAACGTTTCATCACACCATTATACAGTTTGGTGCATGCATGATTCCATGGATTTGGAAATGGTGTCAGGAATCACTTATCTTTTTTGCGTTTTGATTTTGGAGAAACATTGGTCGTTAGGATGCACATCTCCATGATGTGCTGGCGCTTTATGAGTTAGAATCTTTAGTTAATGTTTCTCCTTGAGTGTAGCTATTAAAATTTTAAAAATAAAACCATCTACCGGTAATCGATTGGTAAATGCTAGAAGATTGAAGGTGTTAAGGTTGTTGACTACTTCACATCCCAAGAGATGTGCGCGGAGTCAGGTGTCCACCAGGGTTTCTGATGGTGTCTTGAGTTTTTCTCCCACGTAAATTCATGTGTTGCATATTGTTCTTTCTTTCGAACTAGTATCTTCGATCTTTTCATAAGGTTCCATGTTAAGTAGAAGGTCTGCTCTATAGAAAGCCAGGCATCTCGTGACCAAAAGCGAGAGTTGCACGAACTGAACCTTTTTAGCACTTGAAGTTAAAAAACAATGTTCTGCCTTTGGGAAAATAAAATGAGAATGCCCTGCAGTTGACTCCTATAAGGTAGTTCCTCTGACATCATAAATCATGTAGCATTGTGAAACTTAAACTGCTCTTGTGGTGTATTCTTGGTGCTGTGTTCTAATAGTCATAATTATTTCAACTTACAAAAAAGTCACCTATCTGTTTGGTATCTTCAGGTGTTTGATTTATATGGAGTTGGTCTGAGAGAGGCCTTGTCAGCTCCCAATCTTTTGAAGGAAGTTGATTTGAAGGTAACTGATCCCTAGCAGTGTATAGAAGCTTAATTTTGATGATATAGCCATATAGGTTTGGACTTTTGGGTGGGAAGTGGAGGCGCACTCCTTTTCTGTTGATTGTATCATTGTACGGATGCTCGACAGCATAAGCCAATATTGGCTATTTCAACTTCACGAGTTGATGTTTTTTGTCAAACATGATATGAACCACATTTAGTGAACTGACGTGCTAGATGGTGGACCTTGTGCCGTTATAGTCTTATTCTAGCTGTATCAGACCTTAAAGTTCACCTCTTTAACGTAGCATATGGGTGAAGTATTAACCAAACTATATAGGCTGCCTTCTCCTAGTGACTCTGGAGAAGGGAAAAATGTGATTTGTATATTGTGTGCCCTTAAGGATACAAGATTTTATGCTTCAACCGGGCAACTTGATTCAGGCCTGCTTTGGTCTGTATCAACCAAAAACAAAATTTTATGCAGAGATCATGGTCTGCTTCTCAGGCGATTTATGTTTATGATTCAGGTCGGCAGACTATCTACTGGAGACTCTCTCGATACTACACCACATGATGAATTAGCCATTACTGCCAATGATGCTACACTGAAGGACATGGAGGTAAGTTTGCTATTTGCTAATTAGTTATGCTAACAGGTTCAGGAACTATTAATGTGTGTCGCTATGTCTGCATTCAGTTCTCTCTTCTGCTGCCACCTCTTGTGTTTGTGAGAAGCATGCCATTTTTGGTGGCATGATGTTTACAGATGATAAGAGCAAATAATGCCGGTTCTGTTTTTTAGATGTGTGCATCCTACCATGGGTCATTGCTTGTGACTGCTATTTAGATTTAGAATAGTTGAATATCAAACTGTTGATGATATCCTCTGATCCTTGAAAATGTAGATCTTTTTTCTGTCTTAATGTAGAATAATCTTGTCTGCTTATTCGCCCAAGGATTCTACCACTAAAGTTATGTTCTTGTGCTCTCGGTTTCAGGGTGCAGCTGTTGCTTATGTAGCCGATCTTCTGAAAGTGCCTGCAATTTTTGTGAAAGCCGTTACTGATATTGTGGATGGCGGAAAACCAACCGCAGAGGAGTTCTTACAGAATTTGGCTGCAGTAACTGCTGCTCTCGATGAGAAGATCTCCAACATTATCGAGTTCATTAACGGAAAGAGTCTTTCTGAGCTTTGAAACATGTCAACAGCCTCTGCTCTCTCGGGCATTTTTGCCCCCGACCTGAGAAGATACATGAAGATTCAGCTGCTCTCTCGCCCTATATGATTTCAGTATTTGAGAATCGTTCATTGGATGAGTCTATTGGTATTTCATATAATTCTTCCCGATGCGATTTTTAAAGGGCACTTATATTTAGCCCATGGCTTGAACAAATGATATGTAAAGATAGAGCGATAAAGAAGAACCTTTCTCCATTGGTGATGATCTTTGCGAATTACTAGTATAGACATGGTATTCTTATTCTCGAAGATTATATCTCTCCGGGTTCTGTTCTCATTGCCAGATACATTTGGTGTAATTGCTGGCAAGTTCGAAGAGAAAACAAGAGTCATCCCGAGGAAGGAGCGTCTTGGTTCGGTTCTCACTGCCTATTCAGCTGTGACGAGGTGAACAGCCTCCAAACTTATACTAAAAAGAATCAAGCTTTCTTGTCATTTTCGAGTTCGATTGACTGTGCAATATCTGTCACCTGCCTCGTACCTAACATATTACGCATAAGTAGCACGGCATCCTTGCTTCTTAACTACACCTTATTTGTACATCATTCACAAGTACTGGAAGGGAGACAAAGAATTGTAATCTATTACATTAAAGTAACCACGGCGCGAACCTCATGCATGGCTTCTTCCATTATGTGCTTCTTGTATATATCATTTGTGCGTCTGTGTCAACGACAGAGGCTCTGTGTTACCGTCTTCTGATATCAACAGCAAGAAAAACTCACCAGGCGGAAGAATGGCAAAGAAGGCAAATCCGGGGAAAGCAACCATACTCGCTCTTGGGAAAGCCTTCCCTCACCAGCTCATAATGCAGGAGTTTCTTGTCGACGGCTACTTCAAGAATACCAACTGTGATAACATTGAGCTCAAGGAGAAGCTAGCTCGACTCTGTAACTTCATATGGCTCTTTCTTCTCTCGTTCTTCATCCTGTTTTTGACCGATCTTTCTTTCGATTTTACTATCAATCACTAACAAATCTGCAGGTAGAACGACGACTGTGAAAACCAGATATGTGGTGATGTGTGAAGAGATCCTCAAGCAGCACCCGGAGCTTGCAATCGAAGGCTCACCGACAGTCACTCAAAGGCTAGATATCTGCAGCAAGGAAGTCACACAAATGGCAATTGAGGCATCAAAGTCCTGCATCAGCAACTGGGGTCGGTCGACATCTGATATAACTCACTTGGTCTATGTCTCTTCTAGCGAGGCACGCTTGCCTGGTGGAGACATTTACTTAGCCAAAGGACTGGGACTCAAGCCGGAGACTCAACGGGTCATGCTCAGCTTTGTGGGCTGCTCAGGAGGCGTGGCAGGTCTCCGAGTAGCCAAAGACATAGCCGAGCACAACCCTGGAAGTAGAGTCCTTCTAGCCACCTCGGAAACCACCATAATTGGATTCAGGCCACCGAACCTCAGCAGGCCATATGATCTCGTGGGCGTGGCATTGTTTGGGGACGGTGCAGGGGCCATGATCATTGGCTCAGATCCCATACCCACGATCGAACGTCCTCTATTCGAGCTCCACACATCGATACAACAGTTCTTGCCAGATACCGAGAAGATCGTGGATGGCAGGATCACAGAAGAGGGCATCATCTTCAAGCTCGCCAGAGAGCTCCCTCAGATCATAGAAGACAACATGGAGGCATTCTGTGCGAGACTGATGGGTAAGATCGGGCTGACGAGTGAGGAGTATAACAAGTTATTCTGGGCGGTTCACCCTGGAGGACCTGCAATACTTAACGGGATCGAGAAGAGGCTCAATCTGTCACCAGATAAACTGAGTGCAAGTCGCCGAGCCCTGGCAGATTATGGCAATGTCAGTAGCAGCACCATCGCCTACGTCTTGGAGTACATGATTGAAGAGAGCTCAAAGGTGAAGGCGAAAGAGGATAGAGAGAATGAATGGGGTTTGATATTGGCTTTTGGTCCTGGTGTTACATTCGAAGGCATTCTGGCTAGAAATCTCAACATCTAAGGGTCAAAATGACTCCATGAATCAGTTTTTCTCTTCTTTCTTCCGCCTTTGTTATAACAGATACTGAAATGAGAGTCCATATATTCTTAGTTCACGATCACTCACTTTATACTACTGACTTGTCCCCTTAGTACCACAACAAGAAACCTCATTTTTCGAGTTGTTTGAAGAAATAATATCTCCTTTATCACCTGCCAAAACCTTGATTATCAAACCATAATAAATTCTTTTGAAACTAATTCTAATAAAATCCTTATCACCTGCCAAAACCTTGATTATCAAGCCATAATAAATTCTTTTGGAACTAATTCTAATAAAATCCCTCCCTGATAGCTCTAATTCGCAGTTATGCTTTAATAATGAGTCTAAATGAACCAAGCTCGTGCTTCACATATTTCATGAGCGCACGTCAAAGCAGATCAAAGCCGGAAACCTCAAGATATGACTAATAGGAAATCTGAATCTAGATAAACGAAGTTTAAGTAAATGAAAACAAACATCTTCAGTACAATGTTTACAGCTGCTGGCAGTGTCGATGCATATAGCACTGATTAAACATGCTGATACACTATGAAATCCACTGTGAAGATCACAAGTGCCCAATTGAGAACATAAGCAGGCAATGTTTGGTGCAAAGCAATAGCATCTCTGAACAAAGTGTATCCGCTCCAGAAGTAGATCTTAAGCAATAGCAACTTCAGCCATCTCCTGTTTGACTGCACTCAAGGTCACTGGATAATATTGATAGTGGAGCTCTCCGACGTCGTCGCCAGAAAGTTTCTTCCACCCGTCTGGTCCGACATAGTAAACTGAGAACACAAACAAGTATTCATGATCAAGATCAATATACAGACATCACAAATGCAAGTCCAGAATTGCTTCTGGAATAGCAAGACATCTTTTTCTTTTATTTTGAGCATCCTTTTCTTACTACCACTGAAATCCATATTAGCAAAATCCATTGGAGAACCATGCAGCAAGCATATAGAGATCACATACCACTAGCAACTCCACCACTGGCACCATCACGGAAGGTCGCATGATAAATTGCTCGTCTAGCCAACTCTGCAGCCTCAGTCACACTCATATCATAACGATATCTGAAGAAAAGCAAAATGAGCATGTTATTGCTATATCAACGTAAACCGAAGGTTAACAAGAACAGAATATGGTTTTAATTGAAGTACAGTCTGACAAGGTATAGTTCTATGCTACTATCAACCTTGTTAAAACTGTTAGCTAACTTAGTAGAGCTGCAGCTTGCTAATTTTTCAATATGTATAGAGAGAAAGAAACAAACCCGTTATCAAGCACACCATAAGCATATGGTGAACCGGATCCGACAGAGAATCTCGTTCCTTTGAGTCTGCCACCTTCGCTATCCACATAATATAGACCAGGACCCTGCAAACAGACAGACACATACCCCCTGAGCTCAGGAAAATCAGGACATTTGCTAAGTCAAGGAAAGAGATTTTAGGTCTCACAGTTTCATCCCATCCTGCGATCATGGTCCCGACAGAAAGACCCATGCCCCTATACGAATACAAAATATTGGCAAGAAGCTTTGAAGCCCCTGTCACTGAAATTCTTCGCTTGTTTGCCAGTTCATGTAACCGACACTGGAAGAAGAAGGGTAATATCATTTTGAATAAGATCAATATTCCGGATATAAATCCATTCAAAAAAATATATACCAGATATAAATGACATAAAGTTTATAATACTAGAAATCGACGCTGACAAAGTTGGAAAACTATTGCAAAAGTCAACACAAGGATGCAGTAACAATCAACCTCAACCAAGGAACTGCCTTAATAATAACTCAGGAAACTGATTTCAAGCTTCTGGAGGAAAAAAAAGGTGTGTGCATACCTTAATTCCCAAGTTCCTGTGCCAGAATTGGCAATCAGCAGCTCCACCAGCCATCGTGCCAAGCATGTAAGGATTGATTTCAATAATTTTCTTCACGGACTGCGATGCTGAAAGATACTTAAAAACTATTAGTATGATGATAAGAATACCAAATGAGAGAAAAATGAAACAGAATGAATGAGGCCTGACAAACTTCTTCTCCTACGGTTAATCCTCCATCAACTGATGATACTTAGCAAATCCCAAACAAATAACAAATTTAAAATAAACTTCATAACGTATTCACGATCTGACCATGTTACAGCTTGGGATCTGTAAGGCGGTACCTTGGTTAAGGTTGATTGCAAATTTTACAAACTTAAAAAACTCTTCATTTATTGCTTCACTCATTCCGAGACAAAAACATGACTATGGAGGCTATGAATAAAAGATGATAACAGAAAGATACATCTCCCAGATACGAACCCCAAAAGAATACAAAAAACACAAGGTTTTTTTTTAATAACTTCAGAATAACATTTAAGGACTCACATATGTATCCTCCCATGCTAGCTCGAGAATCTGCAGCAACAATGACACCTTCTTTAAAGATAAAAGCAAGTGTGGTCGTTCCCTTAGCTGGTTTCACCATCTGTATGGCCTCCTTTTGGAAGTCATCAAACTGAATAGCAAGGGAAAGCAGTTAAATACAAATCAATACTATTACGAAAACTAACTTGTTACTTTGCACAGCCTTCATTCTGATTCCAGACAAAAGATGTAAACCTAACGTTAGTAGTATTTGGAAGATCGAAGGATGGTGCTGCGAGAAGATCATCAGAAAACCCTGCGCTTTCTCTGGCCATTGGAGCCATAGATTCGAGTCCACTTGTATCGAGCTTCATATTTTCTCCTGTAACAAAAAAGAAAGAGAAAAGCTTACTGATGAAGACGACAATTATGAAAAATTGTGATACAACAAACAGAGACTCCGTCAACGTAACACTCGCATCAACAAGGTCATATAGGGAATCTCTTATCCAAATGGGAATTAGTATGGACTATGGAGCCGAGTGGCAAGAGCCAAGATGATGCATGAGTAAATGCCTACACATTCCAACCAAGTTACTGAATGTTCTAACTTCTCTTGCATTCCACATATAAGGAACAACATACCCAACTGAATAATGCAAATTCCACAAAATTTATGCCACAACTAACACTCCTCGTGTCGGTCCAGCATACCATAGAATGAACCTGGTAACTCTCGTCCGCGAGGCCCCAATCACAAATATAGTTCACAGAAGATGACACAAACATTATTTTTCTTCTGGAGTCATAAATACTAATAATAGACATCATATCATAGAGATTATCAGCAATACCAGGTCATAAGTAAACACTGCCGACTAACGACGAATCCACAAGTTTCACACTGATTCTCAACCCTAGATTCCTTTACGGCCCATGACCAAGCTGACCATCACCAAATCAGCATACGAGAATTAGGGTTTTCATCACAACAATAGTTCAGTACACCCACTAAAAGCTACAAAATTCGGTAGTCAAGTCACCATCATGATCACACAAGCAAATCACGCAAGCGGAATCATCCACAATTCTCAGCTCAATCCAATCACTGCTACCAAAATTTCTTTTTTGAAAAAAAAACCTAATCGAAAATTAACAAGACGAGGAACCGATCTTCGATCCACGACGAAACAGAGAAATCAAACCATGAAATCGAAAGACTAAGAGTTCGATTCAATGAATTAATGCATCGAAATCGATGAACCGAAGCATACCTTGCTTGAATCGAGATTGAGATCGATTTGTGCAGAGTCGAGAAGGGAGAGGTTGATGAGAAGAGGGGAAAGGGAGGGGGGAGTATAGGAAAAGGTTTCTTGGGCTGGAGGGTACTGCTGTATTGGGCTGGGGGTTCCGGCTCGGCCCACTTTGACTTGAATATCTGTTTTTCCTTCTCTTTTTCTGGAAAAAAATATTTTTGAGATGATTTATCTGCAAGGTTATCCACGTTAAACTCCTTTCAATACAAAATTTCGTTCGCATTTATATATGAGAATAATATTACTTTAAAATATATGAGAATAATATTGGTGAGATAGTCATCTTAAACAAAGAAAATTTCAATAAGAACCTGATTCTTAGACGTTATTATACGAATTTTGACAACGAAATCAGAAAACTTACTATCAAATACATAATCTAAGTTGATAAATAAAAGAAAAAATTATCCAAAGATATCCCATTCTTTTTTTCATGAATGTACACGTATAGATTTTGTTTTAGTTTTTTTTTAATTCAAATCTACATTTTCCTTTTCTAAAAAGATTGAATCAATTTCATTTCTTTTTTCCATTCCTAAATATTCTAAAAATTGCATGGTTACTTTGCTTCTTCTTTTTTCCCACGCCGACATCATCAACAAAAAAATACAAAAAAATCTAAATATATGTCGTTTGATTTATTCAATCTTCATCCAAGAAATCTAAAAGATTGAAACTAATTCAATTTTTATCTGTTACTTTGTATCAAAAACCATTATCGTCCTTCGTTTGATGTCGAAGGTAGTACGGCGTCGTCTGTTCATCCTCATTGGTTCGTCATCATCATTAGTTCGTCATCGATGCGTCTATGCATCGTCATTGATAGTTCATCATCATCGTTAGTTTGTCGGTATCGTTAGTTCGTCGTTATTGTTAGTTCGTCGTATTTGATAATTCATCGTAATTGTCGGTCTTTAGTTTGTCATCATCGTTAATTGTCGTAATCTCTATACCATCATTGTCGGTAATTCGTCATCATCGGTTATCAGGTCATTGTCTTCAATTCCATCATCGTTTTTTCATCGTAATTGTAAGATTTAGAAAAAATTGATTTTGGGAAATTGAATTTGTATGGAATAATATTTTTTTTTTGAAGGGTCTTTTGATTGATTGCGGGATACATAATCAGAATTAAATAATAATGGGATATTCTTGTGTGATTAAAACTCTACAGGGACTAAAGGTACTTATCAAAAGTTCTTTCAAAATAAAATTTGATTAATGATCGAAATTAAAAGATCCCAAATTTAATGAAAACCTTTCATAATCAGGGCCCTTTATTTTAAGGAATGAGATATTAGAGCAACATTAGAGCAAGCTGAATGGTAAATGCTATTTTGATAGTGAATAATATTGATTTGCTAAAATTTGACAATGCTATTTTAAGGAAAGTCATGCTATAATATGCCTATGAGGTAAATCAGTGGATGAAAAAATACCACCTGGGTTGATTGTCTTTGTTGGGATTTGTGCACCAAGTTTTATTTAGTAGAAATAAAATAACTTTTACTAAATTTATGATTAAATTTGACACTACATTTAACAAAAAAAAATTGCCCTAAACAACTTGCTCATTAGAGTAGTATATTTTTTAAAAGCATCCACAGCTATACAAGCTAAATTTATCAGCATGTATATGAAGTTATAGGTAAATTATAGAGTTGTTTCATAAATTGTTGTTCCAATGGACATGGTTTTCACTTGGCAATTTTTGTTTTTGCCAAACTTGATGCCTAATTTGACTATAAAAATAGTCATTGCTATTTTTTTAGCATAACAAGGCTATGGGGAAAAAATAAAAATGAAGAAAAAGAAAAATTCAATCACATATATGTGGTATTTTTTTAACCATTCATTTATGAATAATGTCATAATATAGTATGGTTGCATTGGAGTAACATATGCAAATTATAAAAAAATATCACTATTCATTGTCAAATATATGGATTGTGCTTGCTACATATAACAGGTACCATGAGAGCAAGTCCAAAGGTAATAGGCATTTTGATATAAATAAATGTTTATTTTGATCATGAGTAGTAATAATTTGTTAAAATCTAGCAATGTTGTTCCGGTGGTGGTCACACCATGTGGTAAATCAATGTCACATAGTATGTTTTTGTAATATTGAAATTTGTAATCAAGATTTGTGCTTAGAGAAAAAATAGCTTTTGTTATTTTCATGGCCATGACCAAATATAGCACAAGATTTGCCATGAATTTTATTGTGCATTGGAGTGCATTGTATCTTATTAGCCATTGTCATTATAGCTATAACAAGCCATATAGCTATTGGATTGGACATGCTATTTAGACTTGCTCTTAATAGCAAAAAATAACAATGAATATTTCATTTAGTTAAAATATAACATCATCCCTCCGGTGCAACAATTGCTATAATTTAGCAACATTGTAATTAACGGACAAGCTTAAACCATATATTTGATTGAAATTGTTTGTTTTTGTTGTATTTTTTCTCTAAAGGTTGAGAGTTGTCAAAATTTGACAATGTTAATTTTGTTGCCAAATATAGCATTTCATTTCGCTATAGATAAAATTTGGCATGAAAACATATGCGCATTGGAGCATACAATTTTAGATTACTTATTAGTTTTTTGTTATAGCCAGTGTTTTACTCATCCGATTAGAGATGCTCTAATCATTGCTAAAACCCAATCATCTTTTTCCCATGAAAATTATAACAGTTTGATTTTTGATAATATATTGTACATATTTTGACTAATTTTATTTTATCATTGACTAAAAAAAAATGATTTTTTAACCTAGGTTATACTCCATCTGTCCCGTAAAAATTGAAATATTTTGATTTTTTATATTATTTCATACGTATTTTGACTAGTTTCGTTTTATCATTAGATGATATAAAAATGAAATTTTTTATCCCACGTTATACTACATAACAAGATCTATCATTAGTGTTTCATGATTTTTTTTATAAAAAACATCATTTGATCGTTTCTCGATGCAGGTTAAAATTCACATTGATATATGTGTACAATCAATTTATTGTAATTTTTATGGAATAGAAAAAATACTTACACAACAAGAACTATTATAAGTGTTTCACAAAAATTTAAAAAAAAAAATCATTTGATCGTCTCGCGAGACGAATCAGTCACTTGAATGTGTGTGCACAATCAATTTGTTGTAATTTTTATGGGATAATAAAAATATAACTTTAGCATCCTTTATATTATCCCTGTTTTATTATTATTGTAATGTTTTTCTATCATTGTACTATCAATATGTAATTTAAAAAAATTTATTATTTATTTAAATAATTTAATTTAATTTTTTTTATTGATATACGATAATATTTCATATTTATTCTCACTAACATTTTATGATATTTTTTTAAAAAAATATTTATTCAATCCATAAATATCGATAAATAGTTACGGAGTAATTATTGTGTTGGTGTTGCTCTCAAGAATATAAACCCGTTTTGTTTTGTTTTTATGTGAAAACAGTGCGTTTCGTCACTCCACCAATCCCATTGGTTCGGCCCCCACTCGAACTGATTACAAACAAGCAGCTGAAACAAGGAACTCACCTTCTCCGCCGCCGATCTCCCATTTCATCCATCCATGGCGATTAGGGTTTTCCTCCTCACTCTCCTCCTCTTCGCCTCCCCTTTCTTCCAAGGTAGCTAACCTCTAAAAAACTCAGATCCAATTCATTATCTCTTCACTTGATTTCAAGATCTTTGATTCGATTCGATTTGAGTAATATGTTTGATTTGTGTTGATGTTTTGGTTTGATTTGGTAGTGGCGAGATGTGAATCGGAGGAGTCGGAGTCGGAGACGGTGCACGATGGGGCTGATACAGTTGGAGAGGTTGGCGATGTTGGGATTGTGAATGATGATGCTCAGTTTTATGCGGATGAGAGTTTTGGATCTGCTGCTGGAGTGCAGACGGTCTGTGTTTTCCCGAAAACCCCCGGAAAATGTATGTGGTTGTTGAATTTACTTGTTATTGGTGAGAATTTAGATGGGTTTTGAATGGTTGTTGATTTTGGTGAATATGTTGGTTTACAGTGGTGCCGGCTGGAGAGGAGACGGAGCTGCTTGTTGGCATAAAATATGATGGTAATCACCAAGCTTTTGCGGTGTTTAGTATTGTTGTTTTGGGTTTTTGTATTGTGAAGATATATTATGATGCAAATGACATTTAGCAGTCTTCTTTGTATTACCAAACACTTGAGTGTTTTGTAGAGGTGGTGATTCCACATAGCATCATGGCAGACTTGACTAGAATTCATGAGTTGGACTGCTCTTACCCAGATTTTATATATCATATGAGGCCACTGTTTTGTTCACTCTTCAAACTGAAAAATGCAATTTGCGTGAGATGAAGCATTATGAAGCTTATAGTTTTCGTGGCTCATTTACCCGAAGTTTGTAGAGTTCCTCAACAGGGCATTTATGTTTATGTGGATGTGAGAATTGGTTGCTGGTCTCTACTGGGTTCACAAGCTTTTCTGTTATCATAAAAGTGTTGATGGATTTTGAGAAACACTCTCCACATAGATTGGATCTTGACGATTGGCATATACTCAATATCTCTTTGGCCATGAGTTGTGGGGAAATCCCTAGCCAGGCTAGGTTGTAGTTGGATTTGAGTCTATCATATGCAGGGGTGTATAAAATTATATTTGACATAAAATTAACACCAATCACAAGGCTGGAGTGTAATTTTGTGTTGTATCATATGCGACTTGGTACTTGACTACTTGTAGGTGACTCGAGTGTGAATGTCATTGCTATCAAGGCAAGCGTGCATCTCCCCTTTGATCACAGCTTGCTGGTTCAAAACCTCACTGCACAGGTACTCACATTTTCTAACTCGAGCTTGCGCTACCTCATGTCAATATTAGTTAAAGGCTCTATCTGATTGTTTTAGAGAGTGTACATTTAGATTCTTCAATCAGGATGGGAGCATGCGTAGCTGTTTCGAGTAGCATTTTTTATGTTGACAAATATGGTGGTGTGTTTCTAGAGGTACTTGTGTGTACTTATGGACATAAACTGTAGTGATTGCATAGAGTTATCCTCTGCTGGAAAATTAAATTTGATGGAGCTCTGTGATTCTTTTTATAATAATCATTAGTATTGTTTTTTTTTTTTTAAATCTGTTTTTGTCATCTCCTTGTTTGACTTGCTGCATAGCTAGTTGTGGAACAATAGATTTTAGATCCTTTGGGATCTTGTGTGTCTTTTCACTCTTGTTCTGTCTCTGATGTGTTGATAAAATCATAAGGACACGGAGAAGTGAGAAACCAATCTTTAGGCTGAGGAGATGTTAGGTTTGGTACTTGGACCACATGCTGTGTACATTGACTTGCAAAGTATTGGGTAGCGCTAGTGTGAGAATACCCTGATTGTCGCAAGGTACACTTCAGTGGGTATTTACGTTATTTATCTAACTTCAACCATATTAATTGTTCATATCATATTTAATAAGGAAATGACAAAAAATACCAAGGGTAATGGTATGATTACCGTCCAGGTGAATGAATTCCTACTTTTTCTTCGCAAACCTTTTCCTGTATTTTTTCATAACTTTTGGTTCTAGCCTTAGCCTCCATCAGCATAACTTATTGAGAGTGTTCAACATGCTGAACCTTAGTGTGTTAAAGGGCATTCCTGCTAGTTATATCCCGATCTCTGTCATCATTTGCTTGAAACTTGGATGTTCTTAGGTATTCATTGAGAGGGAGTCGTCCTGATATATCAACTCGTTATAGCCTTTTTTGTTGCTGGTGGATCCTCATGTATTCTTGTGCAGTCTCTAGAAATTGCATTTTTCTATACCTCCCTATCTATAATTTTAATCGACTTATTTCTTCTATGTCAGATATTCAATAATGCATCGGTGCCACCATCAGCCCAAGCAACGTTCCCTTATGTTTTTGCTGTGAGCAAATACTTACAGGTGTGCATCAATCTATCTGTTTGCTGTTTCTACTCCATCTCGTGGAGTTTTGATTCTATTATCTGGCACAGTGCTCCTGGTTGAGCTTTGTACCAAACCATTGTTTTTAACTGGGTTTCCACTTTGCAGGCTGGAGCATTTGATCTTGTTGGAACCATTGTTTATGAGATTGACCAGCAACCATACCAAAGCACCTTCTTCAATGGTACCGTGGAAGTCATTGAGCCAAGCGGCTTTTTGAGCATGGAGACTGTTCTTCTGGTCCTGCTAGGGCTTGCACTTGTTGCTGCTCTTGGTTTGTGGATCCGTGGTCAAGTGCAGAACCTCTCAAAGGTATCCTCAAGTTTGATAATCTTACTCTGTCTGGCAGTTCTATGGTAGTTGAACTTTGTTTGTGCGGTAAACTATGCTATCCCCTTTTCTTTCATATTAATTATCCAAACTGAGCTTTTGCTTGGAGAAATCTTGCTTCTAGAGATCCTATGATTGAAAGATTCATTTAATCACCTTTGTTATGTATAAATCAACTTGGCCGCGAAATGTGAACTTTAAAGCAGTAAGTGTGCTCAGATTGAGAAGCATGCAGATTGAAACATATTTGTTTGACTGCTGCTTACTCTTCTCTTTGAAAAATAACTATGATCCAATTATGGTTTTCGTTTCGGGAATTGATAATGTCAAGTCAAAAATTTATACATCCAAGGCATCGTGCGAGTGGAGGATACTTTTTTCCAAAAAAATTATGCGAGTGTAATGGCTTGGATTAATCATTTTTTTTCCTTGGTATTAGCATTTCTCGTTGGTTTTCACTTGAAGAGGTTTTAGTGGTTGAACTATCCAGGCTTCTGCAATCTGCTTCACTCATAACTCGTGTCTTGTCTCGTTCTTTGTTCTCCAAAATCTGCTTCATGTTTGTGCCTTTATTTTTTCCCTGAAATTGCCTACCCATAATTATTTCATTTCTCTTTGTGCTGTAGAAATCCAAGAGGGCGCCAAAGGTGGAAGTTGGTACACGATCAACCGAGGCCTCGATGGATGAATGGCTTCAGGTTTGTAATCTATATATGTATAGTTCATGTCTTACTGTACTGTGCTTATTTTTTTTCGTTTTGAGTTTGATGTTCAATCCAAAGATTCATCTCAAGTCCACTTTGATGCTTCAGGGAACTGCATATACACAATCCCTGTCAAACAAATCGAAGAAGAAGAAGTAAACTGATCCTTTGTATGGGGTTAGCAGAACAAAGAACAAAGTCCAGCAGTACTGCAGTCTCATTCGAAGAACAACTTGTCTGAGTATTTAGTTTCGATAGAGAGCAAAACCATGGTTTTGTAGTGTAGAATGTGGAGGGTTACTTGCAGGTGAATTCTACGGGTGAGCCTTTTTACTACAAAAGCAGAACTAAGTATAAAACTTGTGATAGTTCTCTTACACTTTCAAAATCAGGGGGGTTCCAGTGGTTTGAAGGATATTCAAACTCAGTTTCGCTATAGTTTCTTCGTTTCTCTTTTTGTTTGTTGGATTATGCTAGAGCTGGATTAGTTTCTATGTACTTTGTTAGCTCATCTGAATTATACCTTCGTCATGGCAGCCTGAAAGGTACTGGTATTCGCAACCTTCGTTAAGTTCACTAGCATATGACAGGTATGATATATTGTGTTTTGTTATGGTGCGCGGGACTAGATTATGGTACATGCCTTGAATGTCCATGTTTGTCTAGTTGATAGACGATCATCCTTCTGCTTTTAATTTCACATCGGATGCTGCTCAAAATGAGCATGTGGTTCATCCACTGCTCACCCATGGCATGGCCATACTCAAAACTGATTACTGAAGACAGTCATCAGCGTTGCTGAAGATGTCATCAGCATTATGTTACTCGCAGTAGCTGGATTTTATGAGGACTGCTGGTTCTCATCAGGTTATATAGATATTTTGTAAAGGCGTGTGGTGAGTTGAGTAATAATTCACATTGATCATGAGAAATAAAATGAAAAATAGTTTATATGTGTGACAAGTCATAACTTAATTTCTTTGGCTCAGTTCATATAGGTATTTTTTTCTCGGATGATAAGTGGACTTGTATGCTGAGATAAGCCTAAACGTGTGTTTATGGAGCAATCAAGTGTTACCAATTCCAGAAAAGAAAAAACATGAAATATAGTATATGACACAAACGACAACATGAAGTTCATACGAAAGACAACGAATAAGAACATGATTTCCCTTTTTTCTATCTACCTCATCAATCAAGGTTCATATGATCTTTTATTTAAAGAAAAATCATATAATAATCTTATAAAAAGCCCAACAATACAAATCAGAATCCTCAACTACCACTAATCTTCTTTCTCTACATTATTTCCCCAATCTTTTTCTACACGACTCCACACACCAAACTCGACGGCTGCGAACATCCCCCTCGGGCTGCGCTTCTTTCGTCCGCTAGCCAATTAAAGCAAGCATCGCTTACTCGCAGACTCGAAATTTCCTCCCAAACCGCCGTCGACTCTCTTTCCACTTCATCCTCTTCTCCTTTTTCCCCTTTCCATTTTTTTCCCTGTTATTTTCTCGATCGATCGATCGCTGGTGATCCGACATCGATTCGATTATGGTGACGGGGAACGTGCCGGGACTGGTGTTGGCGGTGTCGTCGAGCGCCTTCATCGGCACGAGTTTCATTCTCAAGAAGAAAGGACTGAGACGCGCCGCTGCTTCCGGTACTCGCGCAGGTTCGAGTTTGGTGATCGTTAATCTCGATCGCTTTGTTTTGTGTTGAGGTTTTGTTGGATGTGAATTGTGAGGGTTGAGTGTTCCGTGATTGATGCGGTTGAACTATCGGTTTCGGTTGGTGTGGATTGTTTATATTAGGGATGTTTACGTGATTTGGATTTCGTTTATGTACCGAGTTGAGTGTTGGTTGTTGATGATCAGAATGCATTTGTTCTTGTGGAGTGGTTCATTTGTGCTTGTTGAAAGAGGCAGGATGATCAAGTTGTCTAGTTTGCATCGATCACTCACTGACAGCATGATTTCATGATAGATCGACTGCACTGGATACCTACAGTCATGCCAACTTATCAACGTGCTCGGTTCACGTCTTGCTAGTTAGTTTTTTGTTGTGCATTTTTGGATTTTAACGTCTGAACAGTATCCAACTCCAACATCGATGTGCTTTGTTTGTGATCTTCATATATTTAAGTAAAAAAAAAAAAAATTCATTTACGGTTATGTGCATGAGAGCTGGCAGCTAAATTCTTGTTTTGCATATTTCATCAGTCATCTTATGGATACAAGAGACAAAAAAGGTTGCTGACGTCCAATAAATATCCACTATTGGTGTTTTTTTGTCCATAACTATGTCCTAATCTGAATATTTCTTGTATGATGCTATAGTTATCTCTTTTTCACTCTGTGACTTTGATTGTACTAGCGTCGACATCTTTGAATTTTTCATTCATGTCAGAGTGACGATTCGATTGCTTGTGAATTGTGAGGTGGTGTTTCGATGAATTCTTCAAAGCATTAGCTCATGGCATCTTACTGCACCTTGTGGTTTATGAATGTAGGAGTTGGAGGTTACACTTACTTGCTAGAGCCTCTCTGGTGGGCAGGCATGATAACCAGTGAGTATCTATGAGCTGTACTTGATTGCAAATGTAATTAGCATTACCATCTTTCTAAGTTCTGTTTCTGAAAATAAATATGGTGAATGACCAAATTTCCTTGTGCGTCACAGCTCTTTTCCGTAAGTTGACCGCCTTAAAATGTTTTTTTTGCCCCCTCGAATGATGGAACCTTGGAAAATTATCTCACAACTTATAGCTTCTTCCAACTGGAAGTCCCTTCAAATCCACCAAAATCCCATAGAAGATACTTTGGAGACTGTACATTGTCTCATTCAACATCCAACAACTGCAGACTCATTTTTAATTCTGAACTTGGTTTCTTGCTATTCTCTTTCTATATGCAGTGTTTATTGGGGAGGTTGCAAATTTTGTCGCGTATGTTTATGCACCTGCTGTCCTCGTCACACCGCTTGGTGCTCTGAGTATAATAATTAGGTATGAAAACAGCGTGAAAGCTTCGCTCATTTATTATGAAATGGCTACAAATTTTCAGTATCGATTTGCTTGGTACATCAGTGCTGTATTGGCGCACTTCATGCTGAAAGAACGCTTGCCGAAATTGGGTATCCTGGGATGTGTATGCTGTATAGTGGGATCTGTGGTGATTGTTCTTCATGCACCACAGGAACAATCACCAACTTCTGTTATTCAAATCTGGGGTTTGGCCA
Source organism: Drosera capensis (assembly GCA_001925005.1). Classification (NCBI taxonomy): domain Eukaryota; kingdom Viridiplantae; phylum Streptophyta; class Magnoliopsida; order Caryophyllales; family Droseraceae; genus Drosera; species Drosera capensis. Next base: position 43,479 of record LIEC01007784.1, read on the forward strand.
CTGAACCAGGTTTGCCGGAGTTGCAGCTATTGAAGTTCCATATCTCTGCTTTAGTGTGCCCGTACCCTTTCTAATAGCTTATTTTTCCTACTTGGTTCCTTCTTTTGGCTATGAACAGCATTTTTGATATATGTGGTGGCTACATCGTCCATGGTGGTCATTTTGGTTTTCTACTTCGAGAAACGCTATGGACAGTCAAACATGTTGATATACTTGGGAATTTGTTCTTTAATAGGTTCATTGACGGTAAGCCCGTGAGTATCTTGAATTGAAGTTGTACCGGTCATTGGATTGCCCATTTGCTACTCTACAGTTTCTGATATGGTTAAACTTGCATGCTTATATGCAGGTCGTGAGCATTAAGGCCATTGGAATCGCCGTAAAGCTTACATTGGAGGGGATAAATCAATTACAATACGTGCAGTCTTGGTTTTTTCTTTCAGTTGCAGCAGTTTGTGTTATAACACAATTAAATTACCTGAATAAGGTCTCTGGATTTTCTTTCCTTGTGTGTTATGTCTAGTTGAGCTTTATCAAGGTTTTTCCTATAACCGAATTATACTTGGTCGTATGCAAATCTATATAGATCATCTGAATTTATTGGTCTCTGAGACGCACATCCAGTTATGTTTAAGATATGCTCTCTTGACCTTATTTTATGCTGGTTTTGTGTGTTTGTTCCAGGCGCTGGACACATTTAACGCTGCAGTTGTGTCTCCAGTTTACTACGTGATGTTTACAACCCTATCTATCGTGGCAAGTGCAATTATGTTCAAGGTAATTGCTCATATATAAGCTTCTTGTGCTAGTTCTTTTATCTTTGTTTATTGTATACCGTGCTTAGGATTTTTGCACATCTTATAGGATTGGTCAGGTCAAGATGCTAGTAGCATAGCCTCTGAAATTTGTGGATTCATTACTGTGTTATGTGGAACAATCATCTTGCATGCAACAAGGGAACAGGAACAAACAAATACATCAGGTACCTTTTGACTTTATCTTGGATGAGATGAGGTTGTGATGATTCGTTGTTTCTGTTTTAAGCAAATGCGTTTCCTCCTGAACCCAGTATTGGCGGAAGATTTTTACTGGCCCTACTAACATTTGACTCTGTGGATGATGAGTTCTTTTTATTACTTATACATTTGTTTGCATAAACGAGTTAATACTTAATAGGATAGGAGGCTGTGTTAATACTGTATGGACTAAGTCTGCACATGACATATTTCCTACAAGTCAGAATGGGACATACTTGAACATGACAGTCGGTTTAGGTATAGAAAAAGGTTAAACACTTCTCTTTTGAGTGTATCGACTGTCGCATATCCGTGATTAGTTCCCGCTTTTTATTTGGATTTGTTGTATCAGGTACTGCAGGGTCTGGGGCATGGTATGGCAGCAATCGGGGTTCCAGGAAGAGCGGTGATGAAGAACAACTCATCGGGGTACACAGTTCTGACCTTTTTGATTAAACAACAAATTTTTGTCTTGAGACGACTATCACTTCCTAGCTTCCACCATCTTGATGAACAACGCCAATATCAGCATTGTCCTTCATCAAGGCCGGAGGGTCTCTTATTCTGGCATGTGATTATTTCACTTGTTCGATACTGCTAGTCGCGTTCTAGAGGTTAGAGAACTGAATTCATGAAGCTGGGAAGGGCTCGGTACATAGTGCATTGGTAACAGGGTAAATGTCAAGGTCTTGAAGCGACTTTCGAATGTCTTTCAGTTAGAAGCTGCACAGTGTTTAGGGTCAAGTGTTTATTGTTTTTAATTTCTCTGGGTTGTTGTTCTTAGATTTCTGTATTCATTCAAGTGTTCATTTACCATGTACATATGGGAAAGATTCCATTTGTTCTATTGATTGGCGGATATGTTGCACATAATATAGAGTGGAAGTGCTGAGTTTGCTTGAATTCTTGCTTTTTATGACCTCTGAATCTCAGGAAGAATCTCCAACCGGAGAATCGCAAATAAGAATGTCCAATATATTGAGCGAGTTGAACTGCTTCATTCATGCTTATAAGTTCTTTGAACTGCATTTAGCTCAGTCAACATCGCAACGCAACCTATACGGTATTAGCTCCCTCCTTTCGCTAGAGTTGTCACTTGAAACGGACTTTCCCTCCCGCCAATCGATGTACTTGTTGACATTTTTTGGCGTGGTTATGGTGTGAGAGCATATGTAAGCATTGTATGTGATCTTGGTACCTAAAACATGATCACAGTCTTTGCTCTTGCCTCGTTTCTTGTTCACTCCCGTCTTCTTGGTCCTTGCTATATTGATAGAGACAAAGACAACAATATGCAAGAGTAGCCATTTGCCATTGCTATTGTATCTGACTGAAAAGAAGGTATTCATTTGTGCGATTTCTGGTTTATTTGGCTTGTGCAACATCTACTAGGAACAAACCTTATGTTTGCTAAGATATATTTGTTGGTTGTTTTGCAGCGTACCATCATATGACCTTTGCAACATAGTCAATGATAGTATTAAAGACTCACCCAACCAGAATTTGGAGGACAACGGTTGGATTCTGTCACTGCGGAGCTTATGTGGTCCTTGATGGCCAAATGAGTGAAATAGTGATTGATGGTGGAATTCAGTAGCATGGGAGGGAGGTAAGACTGTGTTTACGTGTTCACTTTCCTTCGGGGTTTTGTAAAGGACGTAATCAATGCTGTCCCAGCCGCTCTTTGATGGACGGTTGAATATTGAGACCATTCACATTGAAGGAATGGCGTCATATTCAAAACATAATGGCCTATAGTTTTGACACGTCAAGGGCCAGATTTTTGTTTCAGGTTTGAAAAAACTAGCATTGTTTGTTGCATACGCTTTTTCATTGCAATTGATGTCAGATACCTGCGTGATAGGATTGGTATTTAGGCCATGAATCCATCTCACATTATCATGGTTTGTCTAAGTTAAGGCTTTGGCAATGCAGATGTCAAGGGTTCAACACCACTGAAATGCATCATTAAACAATCTTTATGTTATCTGGGATAAGATTGCATAAATTTCGTTATGTCCACATCTTTCACTTGGTGGACTATATAGATATTTTTCTTTTATTTCTTATCCAAGAGGAATATAACAAAGTGTTCAATAACCGTGATCCAGTTCTAATACAGTCTATGGTGTTTGATCTGATAACCTGATTTTGGTACTCATGTATTCATGATATACTTGCATCCTTGACTTTATGATTAAGCATTTTGATAACCGTGCTTCATGCCTAGTTATTGTATATTTGTATAGCACTCCTGAACTCTATGATTTAACATCCTGATTTTGATAATCGTGTATTCATGTTGTATATGCATCCTGATTTTTGGTAATCCTGTAGGAGTATTTTACTTTTGGATATGTGGCCAGCCCTGGTGCGTCAAGTGAGTTCATTAATGGTTTTCACCATCTTCTCTAAAAAACCTCAAAAATGTTTGTGTGACAGTTGAGGGTTGGTACAGGTACGCTCTGCTCTTGCTTCCTCTTCATAAGTTGAAACCTCAGCGAACTGAACTAGCTAGTTCACATTATTATCACCCCAACCAATCCTGTGGCTGCTGATACTACTATTTTTTTGTTGGCCATTTTGATTTTGTGACTTGTGATTGCTAGTGCCAAGCTTGTATAATGGGTTTCATCAGGATTCTGCTCATGGCTGTGGCCATTGTGGTTGTAGCCATTGGTGAAGTGAGAGGAGGAGCTATGGTTACTGGTTCTGTCTTCTGTGATCAATGCAAGGATGGGCGCATCTCTCTCTTTGATTGTCCTCTCTATGGTATGAAACGTGTCAACTCTCCTCATTCGGTGGTCCTTTTTTCTAATGTGGATGCTTGAGGCCTTGAAATGTTTTTTTTAAAAAAAGAAAATCATGAAGGTTTTTTTTTGTCAACCGAATAGTGCATAAACCCGGAGGATCATTTAAACCAATTTTCACTGACGGATTCATCACCATAAAGTAGCTCGACATTCAACGAATTTTGATCCTCTGACCTCTCTTCACATTGGAAGAGATGACTGAGCTGCTTATCATGTGGGGTGGGGGTAACTCCCCTAAGCCTTGAAATGTTCGTCTTCTTACTTCTCATAACAATCACTGGAAACCACAAAAAGGGCTCATGTAATCTTGTCATGTGCATGATCTATGGAGAGGAAGATGCACATAGTCTTATCTCAGCTGTGATATAAAAAATGTTTTTTGTCTTTTCCCCGAGTGTAGAATCTTTGGCCACTTCTTTGGCCACTTTTTTGATGAAAAGTTGCTTATTAGTGAGCTTACTCTTCTTGGTAGTTCTCTCATGAACGAATGTTGCATTTGTATATGCATCAAAGAAGCCAAGGGATGAGTATAATCCTGAAATTGCTATGGCATGATTGTTCTCCTCCCATTCTAGACGTGATATGAAATTTGATATGAAGTCTTGAACATATGCAGGGGTGAAAGTAGGAATGACATGTCCAGGGAATGATGGACATACGACAACAGTTGGACAAGAGACAACAAACATATTCGGAGGCTATGTGATGAGGTTTGATGGCAGTCCAGATTTAAGCAGCTGCACTGCGGCTGCTGGTCCGTCGAAGTCTGTTAGACTCATGTTTAGCATGTTTGACATGGAAATGTATTCTGTTGATGCACTGATTTCTCAGCCTTCTCGACCTATGTCTTTCTGCTCGAGGTCTACTTCCCCGGCATTGTCACCACCAGTAAACCCTGCGCCAATGTTGCCTCCGCTCGTGGCTCCAGTTGTTCCTGCTTCACCTCCTCCTCCCATCTTTAGGCTTCCACCATTGCCTCCAATGTCGCCGGTGCCTTTCTTTGAAGCTTCAGCTTGCTCATATAGGTATATGCTTGATCAATATCCACCATTGAGTATTCATATTTTACTTCATGCTATGTAGATAGGTACTTATGCAAATTCAAAGCGGTTCGCCATTTCTGACATTAAATTTACATCCTAATTATCAAAGTTCGAGTCTTGATGGATGGAAGGAGTTTTAGATATATGAACCATTTTATTGATTCAGATTATCTAAGAAGACTTATTACTGTAGATTTTGTGAGCTAACTGGCTTAAGGATTACCTAGGATAATGATTACGGATTCTTGGTTTATGGAAGGATGTGCATATAGAGGCTTGAGTTGTCAAAGAGCATAGGGACCTTGTGAGTTTGTAAAACATAATTTGATGTGACAGTCACATAATTGTTCATAGAACCTTTTTCTTGCTGCAACTAGCTTGGCTTAGACAGGAAAAGTATAATAGGAGTAGTTCTAAGTTATGCCGGCAGTTTTGCTAAATCTTTTCTGGACTATTAAAACAGATACTGGATGATGCCAGAATTCAGATGCTATTGGAAGGTGATGAACCCGGACACGACAGTGGCTCTCATTTTCGGTCCGCTGGCTGCGAGGAGATACGGAACAGATATGACCTTATGGAATGGATTGCAAGGCAGAGGAGATCCCTACAGGACCCTCTTAAGAGAAGGCATAACCGCGCTTCTCAACTCATACAACAGTCTCCAGTTCCCTTACAACGCATTCAGTGTCATAGAGCGCATGAACACAGCGTTGTTGGGATCGCCTAGGAATGTCCTCTTCACGGCTCTGCGATTCCGGCGTGCCAACTCTGTTTCTGGGGGTGTCACTTGCAGGTTTAGAGGATGCAGTTGATCAGCTTGTTAAGCTTTGTGACATTGTTGCTCGTTAAGATCCATTATCTGAAGCAATTTGAAGTCCATTATCTGGAGAATACATCCACTATTAGAAGTTGTGTTTGCATTCTATTATTTCAAGCAAGAAATTAGAGCAAGATCATGACTCCATGGCCCAATGGATAAGGCGCTGGTCTACGGAACCAGAGATTCTGGGTTGGTCCCCAGTGGAGTCGCCCCTAGCTCACTTCATTACTCTTTTTTTTTTTTTTTGGAACTTTTCAACTCAAATAACTAGTCTGTACCAAACTACTCCAGTAGCACATGCTATGAGTTTAGCTGTGTCACACTTGGATAAAAATTTCATGTTCACATAGGCCCCATCTCAAACCAAAAAAATGCTCCCTTCTTCACCATCACCTCTCCTTCTCCTCATCACTCTCCTCCTCTTTCCCCTCTCCATGTCCCTCACAGAACCCACAATCTCCTCTCTCCAAGCAGCCTTCGCCGATAACCGCCTCACATCCAAGCAACTCACTCTTTTCTACCTCACCCAAATCAAAAACCTCAACCCAACTCTCCACTCCGTCGTCGAGCTCAACCCAAATGCGATAAATGAAGCCGAGGCGGCCGACGATGATCGAAAGCGAGGGAAGCAAGGATCGGGCGAAGGGGTTCATGGGATTCCGATTCTGATCAAAGACAATATTGTGGTTAATGGGGTGAACAGTAAGGGGTTTATGAATACGAGTGCAGGGTCGTTTGCGTTGGTGGGTGCGAGGGCGAGGAGGGATGCGGGTGTTGTGAGGAGGCTGAGGCGGGGCGGTGCGGTTGTGATCGGGAAGGCTAGTTTGAGCGAGTGGGCCAATTTTAGGTCGACGACGGCTCCCAGTGGGTGGTGCGCGAGGTCCGGGCAGGGGCGGGTGAGTGAGGTTTTGGTTCGTTGAGAATATGTATGAGTTGATAGTATTATGAAGTGTTAGTTCAACCCTGTGGCCAAGAGTTTGACACCTCGCAGAGTATTGCTATAAGGGGTTGTTGCCTTTGGATTGCTCATATTTGTGTGGGTTAAGTTGTTGGGACTTGCTAGTTGCTAGAGCATATATGTGTGGGTTTGGATATGATGAGGATTAGTTCCGTCTAGTTTAACTGATGGTGGAAGATCAAAGTGCTCTGGTGCAAACAATGGGTGGGTTCTAGGAGTCAAACTAGTGATCACATGTCAAACTTGCTTTTGTATCATGTCTGGAAACCATTCTATCACAAGCTTGAGCAGATTGTAGAAGATCCGTGCTGTTATGAGTATTAAGATCAAAGTCGTTCCTTCAAGGTTATACACTATTGATGAGTAGGAAGTTTCCTTATGTACAATGATATATAAGTTGAATTATTCCAAGAATGATCAAGTTCAGGCTTTTTTTAACTGATAGGCCGAATTCAGGTCTATGTAGCTATTGAAATAGTGAACTTGCATTGCGTTTTGATTCTTTCTCGGTTGATCTCCCTCTTTGTTTTTGCTGGTTCTCCACAATTCCTAACAGGACTACATTATGTTTAGGTGCAATACAAAATAAGCACAAGTTTTGTTTTCTGATCATGTGGATTAAGTGGGGCGCATTGATAAAGTTTTTGTGCAAACTTGTAGAATCCATATAATCTGTCAGCAGATCCTTGTGGTTCAAGTAGCGGATCGGCCATCTCAGTGGCAGCAAACATGGTTTCGGTCTCACTTGGTACCGAGACGGATGGTTCTATCCTGTGTCCTTCCAGTTCTAATTCGGTCGTGGGCATAAAGCCGACTTTAGGCCTCACAAGCAGAGCTGGGGTTATACCCATCAGCCCTCGGCAAGACACAGTCGGGTAAGTCTAGCATTCTATAGAAACGATAATAAAACAGCTACATATTGCGTTTATATCGGCTATGTGCCTCGAGACTCACTAAATCACTATTTTTAAGCAGGTATACTGCCCTTCTAATTGTTTTGGCTGGAGTGGCTTTAATTCCCTTAATAACTTGTAGATACAGTTTGGATATAGCATTTCCCTTTTCTATTTGATAGGTAATCGGACTCTTAGTATCAAATGTGTTGTTGAAATGGAGCAGGCCCATATGCAGAACTGTCTCGGATGCTGTTCAGGTTCTCGATGTCATCGTGGGATTCGATAAGCATGATGCAGAAGCGACAAAAGCGGCTTCCATATACATCCCAGTTGGTGGATATAAGCAATTCTTAAAGCACAATGGGCTCAGGACAAAGAGACTGGGGATAGTGAGGAACCCTTTCTTCAACTTTGCTAAAGGCTCTCCACTTGCTCCCGCCTTTAAAAACCACCTGAGAACACTAAGGTAACCAGAGCCCTCTATTTTCTATCACGATATTGGAACTTTAGGTGACTGACAAAAAGGGAAATTGATCAAACGTTCTATGGTGGAAGGCGATATGGTGCAGTGTTGTTAGATAATTTGGAGATAGCCAACATTAGCACAATCCTATATGGAGCTGCTGAGATGACAGCATTGGAGGCTGAGTTTAAAGTATCCCTGAATAAATACCTTAAAGAACTCATAATTTCACCGGCTCGATCACTGGCCGATGTCATAGCTTTCAATGATAAACATTCAGTTGAGGTAAATTACGGAACCCCTCTCTATAAACCAGATTCAGATCATTGCTCTTTACCATTCCTCTTCTGATATTTTCGTGGCGATTGGGTTGATGGATTCCCAGGAGAAGATCAAAGAATACGGGCAAGATGTTTTCATTGCATCGGAAGCCACGAAAGGGATAGATGCTGAGGTAGAGAAAGCTCGAGCAACGATGGAAGAGCTAACGAGAAATGGCTTCGAAAAGATTGTGCTAGAATATGAGCTAGACGCTGTAGTGACTCCTGGTGCAGGTTTTTCCTCTGTGCTTGCCATAGGAGGGTTTCCTGGTATCAGTGTCCCCGCCGGCTATGATGAGAACGGTGTACCATTCGGGATTTGTTTTGGTGGCCTAAAGGGATACGAGCCTCGGCTGATCGAGATAGCATTTGCATTTGAGCAAGCCACTAAGATCAGAAAGCCCCCGCCTCTTCATGCACAAGGCAGCTTATACATCTGATCAAGCTAATAGATTAGCAAGCTGTGAGTATTCCCTGTGGTTCGCCAGTATAAGGATGACATTATTTCTTTTAACGGTGTGCTCAGATGGTCACAATCTCCTGACCACACTACCTCTTTATCTAATTGAGAAGACTTGAAGTTGTGTCGAAGCAGATGCTGGTGTCACTCATTGTGTATTTGAAAAAAAGAACCTTTGTATTTTTCAATCAAAACCGTGAACGATTTTCAGAAATCATCACCGGTTTTGGATCAGACATCAACGGTTTTTGGATTGACAGAAACCCTCAACCTTTAAACCGTTCACGGTTTTGAAAACCATCACCAGTTATGAGATATGGATTTTTTCCTTTTTGAAAATCGTGGTCTGTTTTTGAAAATTGCGTCGTGTTCTTCAAAACCCATTAACGATTTTATTTTTTATAATATTTTCTCAAGAGTTTAATTTTCAAAAATTGAACAAAAATACCCAAATCGATCATAAAACGGTTATATTTTAGGTTTTTTTGTCTAACTCTTTTTTTTTTTTTTTTGAAAGATTGTGTATATAAAAACAACAATTGAGATATCATATATTCACAAAATCTTTTATATTTTCTTGGAATCAAACTCTCTAAACTTTTGAGCCATCCCAAAATCGTAATGTATACAATGTCAACAATGATGTATTTCCTACGCATGATGATGTCGGGAGGTGATTCAACGTTCTCGATATTGTTTCGCAAGGAGAAGGGATCCTCAATCCAAAGAGACACAATCAAACCTTGCATACGTCGCTTCTTTATCGAGAAAAAGCTCAGAGTATTGGTTGTATTTCGAGAAGATTATCGGAACAAATGAGAAGGTGCCCTAAGCTAAATGCAAAATGTGTGTTAAGATCTTCTCAATGGATAAAAGGTACTTCACATTTGTTAAGGCATGGAAAAATTTGTCAACTGAAAGAAGGCAATGTCCTTAAGGGACAAACCTAATTGAATAAGCCGGACGGATTATGAACATATAATCATGCCCGTCAACATGAAATGCTTAGCCGAATTTATAGTCCATAATGAAATACCTTGAAATTTTATGAATAATCCTAAATTTATTAGGTATATTCAAAATGCATTATAACCTAATTATGAAAAAAATCATAAAAACATCATTAGATCAGATGAAATAAAATAATTGATACAAATATTTTTCGTTTACGATGGAAAAATTTGTATCGTTTCAGATGTTTTGGACCACTAATTTTCAAGTTCTTTATTTCAAGTTTTGATTTGAGTAAGAAGAAAAAGATAAAAAATTGTTTAAGGTTTTGGGTATTCGGCTCATCTTGTTACCCTGAAATGTGCTTTGAATCGGAAAATTGATATATGGGAGCTCATCCGTCTGAGGAATATGACAAAAAAACAGGTGAAGGATTCTAAAAAAGCCGGATTATTATCATCTCAAAAGTATCCAAGCTAGATGGAAGGCTTCGCAAGAAACATCTGGTGCACAAGAAGAAGTGAAAGACAAAGACGAAGAGGACACGATGAAGATGATGCTTGTGATCACTACCTTTATTTCTGCTCAATGGACCGCCACATGGAGTTCTTAACCGACAATTATAAAAGGTTCTTTAAAGGAATTTCGACCCAAGATCGTGTGATAACGAGATGAGAGGTAGATGTTCACCGTCATAATGATATCACATACTATCTTAATCGGCTAGCACTATAAACGATAATTCCTCTTCAACCGTCTGCGGAGGGCGACGAGGACATGAATATGTAGTTGTTTACTTGTTTTGGGTTTTGTAATGTTTTTATGCTTCTTAAAAGTTGGATATTTCATATTTACAACATGTATCTTTATATTTGGAACAATACTGTTGTTTTTATGTTTTTTAAATTCTCATTTTCTTATATTAAAACGTTTAATATGTAATACACATGTCACGTCAATGTTGTTATGTTGATGGCACTCAAATTTTGTTATGAACTTATGTATAAAACCTTAGAACAAATGTATCAATTCAAATATTGTTATGTTATTTGAAACATATTGGTATTAAGAAAATCGTTCACGGTTTATACATCAAACAAGTTTACTGAGAGCACGCATCTCAGTGATAAAAAATCATCAACAGCTTTATAGAAATCGTTGTCGATCAAGTTAAAAACGATAACAGTTTCTTAAAATTGTTGACGGTTTTGGATCATTGAGAAGCATAAGGTTCTGTAAATTTTCTTGCTATTAGAATCGTTGCCGATTTTGAATACCGTTAACGGTTATGGGAAAAATATCAACGATTTTGAGAACCGTTGATAATTTTGAGGTTTCAGAAAAAAAAAAAGCCTTAAAACCCGGTTATAATGGCCGGATCAAGTCCGGACTATTTATGGGGCCTGACCGGACCTTTACCTGGCAACTCTAGAAGCAGGCTCCTCAAATAGGCGCTCAGCATGATAGTGTTCATCATGTAAACTAATTGTTTGTTACATACGAGCACTTCCTTGGAGCCTCTTTTCGATACTTCTCCCTTTACAAGTTGGCACGATGTAGTGCAGCTTACCTGTAATGCGAGGAATAAACATTGAATGGTTGATTTTGATTTTTTGTATTTTCTTCATTCTATTCAAATTATAATGATCTGATCGGACACGATAATTTATATATGTGTTGAATTAATAAGAAATGATAATTTTGTCCTTGTACGTGTGTAAAATAAAGGATTAAGAAAAAAAAAAATAATGATGGATTGATTGATGTAATATAAAATATAAATTATTTAATATTTTTATATAAAAAATAATAAATAAAAAAATTATAGTTTTAATAAAACGATCGAAAAATAAATATTATAATTTAAACGGAAATATGCAACAATTCTCTACTTCTACTTCAGACCGTGACAGTTTCTTCCTCGGGAAAAGACCAGCAGTGCCAAACCTTTTGCACAGAAGCCGCCCGATGGGATCTGACTCTAAATGGGATCCCATTATCAAGCTGGTATGAATCAGTCTTCGTACATGTATTCAGCTACATCTTATCCACGAGGAACGGCTTAACATATGACTTCCACGAAGCGTGGCTCTGTCAAGGATTCCTGGCTGTAGCTCAGGTATGCATTAAGATCATATACAATGTAGTAGTACAGTTAACTAAACCATAAAGCAAGTTCAATGATAAAATATATTTTGATATAATCAAATCTTTATTTTGATCATTAATAATTTTATTAAAATTTAACAATGTTGTTTTAGTGATGTTTTTGTTATAATATAACTATGTGATAAATTAACAGATATGAGAATATTATATGTTATTTTTTTTACTGGAATTTGTGCATCATATTTTGTGGATAGCCAAAATATGATAAAAATCTTTTTCATTGTCATATGTGACACAACATTTAGCCAAACTGTAAAATTTGCCAAAAAATAATTTACGGATTGAAGTAGTATTATTTTGAAGTCATTGTTATAATTTAATTATATCTATCAATATGTTTAATACATTGATCTTATTCTTAATGACGTCTAATTTAAAAGTTGAACCGTCTCGAGTCTGTTCTTGTTTTCTGTTTTCAGTTTGTTGTTTCTGATTGGCATCCCAGGCAAAGGCTTGTGCTTTTCAACATAGAGTCCGGCTACGTGGGGTTGGATCTCTGCCCCGTGCAAGATTTCCTGCCCACTTTTCCCTCTTTTTTTCAGGACCGCTAATGTCGTGAAGTTTTATCCAGCTCATAGGTAATAAATACTCTCTCTCTCGCTTAAATATTTCAATCATATTATTATTATATTATTTAATATATATTTTATGAAATTTTGTTATTTTTATCGATTTAAAAAAATTATATTATTGATCTAGAATTGAAATACATAACTTAAATTATCATTAATGTTTTACGATAATTTTATATAAAATAAAATTTGATCGTTCCGTAAACAATTTATAACATGAATAATTTTATTATTTATATATACATCGCTTATTATGAGATAGAGGTAATAGAAAGGAAAAATATTGATCTAAAACTTAGGTTTGAATCGACATTTTTCTAAGATTTTGTTAAAAAGGTATTCCTTGTGGATAAAGATTAAATAAAATTGTGATCTAAAAAATATTAAATTATTATCAATTGTTATTATTCCCTTCATCTCATATGCTTTGTATTATTTTGATCGGACATACAAGATTATATAAACTTTGATCGGTATTGCGGGACAATCAAATATAGTTTTTTGAAAAAACTATCGTGCAACATTAATGATATGTCTTACTCCTTTCATCTCAGATAAATTACGATGTGTTCACTTCACATAATTTTTAATAAACTCATTGACCTAGGCTTTTTTTTTTTCATTATGTGCTTGTGAGTGAGCATGAGTTGTGAATGGATAGAGCGAGGAAAAATAAGAGAAAAAATGTTAGAATCGTAAGTGGGTAGAAAGAAAAAAAAAATAATGAAGAAGATTATGTGATATAAGTTAGGGGGTTTTGGAGTTTTGGTTATTCAAAGCTTGCCAATTTTAGAAACCTTCCAATTTATATGGGACATATTTCATAATATGTCGTAATTTATTTGGGATGAATGAGTCAATAGAAAATATAAATCGCGTTGTGTATATGAGTAACGAAATCTCTCAAATTGTTTACAGAATAATATATCGTGAGAAACATTGTAATGTGACGAAGTGTTAAGAAAGCGATTATAAACAAAAAGAGAGAAAAAGAATTTTAAGATTCAAAATCCAAAATTGCATATAATCTTTCTTCATAATCTATATTTATAATTCAAACAATCAATGATTTTCATGTTAAATTTATGAAATCCTATGATTGATTTATGATTTCTGATCAAATTTCATCTCAAAATTTGAAGATAAAGTTACTTTCATAATTGTTTTTAACAAAGGAAGTATAATGCATGATGAAGGGCGTACTCCATAAGTTTTTAATCTCAGAGTCATGATAATGACATTTTGTTTTTCTGAAGCATTATTTTTCATTTCACACTACATGCTCATTTTTCAATGTTATTTTATAACGTTCCATTAACGAATCAGGTCACATATCTAGAACCCACCACCACGAGGACCATGACGTTCTGTCTTTCCTCTCCTCCAATCATAACTCTCTCTCCCTATTTATAAACTACCCTTGACTTTTTTTTCTTCCATCAACATCAACTTGTAACACTAATTAAAACAAAACAACTTTGAAAAAAAATGTTGAAATGAAAAAAGAAATGATTAGAAAAAAATGAGCATATGAGAAAATCTCTCCCAGCCATCCCACCCATCAAAACCAACCCTCCTCGCCTCCGCCGCCGCAGAGACGGACGCCGTTTCGTCTCTGACAAAGAAACAAATCCGATTGACTTCTTTCAATCGGATCTGTTATCATTAATCAGGCAACACCGTGCCCTGATTGATAGTTCTGTTGTTGAGGTTGAGGACTACTTAATAAGACTCTATGGGAGACATTGTAAAACAGATCCTAACACGGCCCGTCCAGTTAGCTGATCAGGTCAGCAAAGCAGCCGACGAGGCGATCCAATTCAGAGCCGAATGTCTCGAACTGAAATCGAAAACCACGAAGCTGGCCGACCTGTTGAGACAGGCGGCGCGTGCCAGCAACGACTTATATGAACGGCCGACGCGTCGGATCATCGACGACACGCAACAGGTCCTCGAGAAGGCCCTGGCGCTCGTCGACAAGTGCCGCACCCGCAGCGTCGTGAAACGGGTTTTTACTATTATACCCACGGCGGCTTTTCGTAAGATGTCATCGCAGCTGGAGAACTCCATCGGCGATGTGTCGTGGCTGCTGAGGGTCTCGGCGTCTGGGGACGATGATAAAGATGATATCGGGTATTTGGGATTGCCTCCGATCGCGACTAATGAACCAATCTTGTGTATTATATGGGAACAGATCGCTAATCTATCGTCTGGGTCGTTAGAGGATCGCTCTGATGCTGCAGCGTCTTTAGTGTCGTTGGCGCGGGATAATGATCGCTATGGGAAGTTGATTATTGAAGAAGGCGGGGTGCCGCCATTGCTGAAATTAGCTAAGGAAGGGAGGATGGAGGGGCAGGAGAACGCTGCAAGGGCGATCGGGTTGTTAGGGAAGGATCAGGAGAGCGTTGAGCAGATTGTCAATGCCGGGGTTTGTTCAGTTTTCGCCAAGATCCTGAAAGATGGGCATATGAAGGTCCAGGCTGTTGTCGCCTGGGCGGTCTCAGAGTTGGCCGCTAGCTACCCTAAATGCCAGGACCATTTTGCTCAGAATAATGTGATTAGGCTGCTGGTTAGCCATCTTGCGTTCGAGACGATTCAGGAGCATAGTAAGTATGCCATTGCAAGTAAGCAGAAGATGTCCATTCATTCTGTCGTTATGGCTAGTAATTCGGATGGGTCTGATCAAGGGGATGCGAGTAGTAGTGGTAGTCCAGGAGGAGGAGGAGGAGGAGGAGTTGATGATGTTCATAGACGAATTTCTAGCCAGATCCCTAATGGGAAACAACAGATGCATAACGTGGTGAATGATACAATGGCGATGAAATCGCAAGACCATCAGACGAACACAACGAATAGGAACAAAAACGCTCACTCTAACCATGTTTTGTCAGGGAGTAGTATCAAGGGTAGGGAGTTTGAGGATCCGGCCACTAAGGCTCAAATGAAGGCGATGGCGGCAAGGGCCTTGTGGCATCTCTCACGAGGCAATGTGTCTATCTGTCAGAGCATATGTGAGTCAAGGGCGTTGCTTTGTTTTGCGGTGTTGTTGGAGAAAGGGGCGGATGATATCAGGTACAACTCGGCCATGGCATTGATGGAAATTACTGCGGTGGCTGAGCAGAATGCTGATCTGAGACGGACTGCATTCAAGCCTACCTCTCCTGCTGCGAAGGCTGTCGTGGATCAGCTCCTGAAGATAGTTAAAGAGGCTAACTCGGACCTTCTAGTGCCCTGCATCAGGTCCCTTGGCCATCTTGCGAGGACTTTCAGGGCCACAGAGACGAGGATGATAGAACCGCTGGTGAAGCTGCTGGATGAGAGGGAGTCAGAGGTCATGTATGAGGCCGCTTTGGCCTTGAATAAGTTCGCTTGTACTGACAACTTCCTCCATGTGACTCATTCCAAGGCCATCATCGTGGCTGGAGGGATCAAACATCTGATTCAGCTTACATATTTCGGGGAACAGATGGTTCAGAATCCGTCTGTAATGCTGCTGTGTTATATCGCCCTTCATGTGCCTGATAGCCAGGTGCTGGCTGATGAAGAGGTCCTCATAGCTCTTGAGTGGGCGACGAAGCAAAACAGCATCGTGCAAGACCCCGAGCTTGAGGCTCTTCTTCCCGATGCTAAGGCTAGGTTGGAACTTTATCAGTCTAGAGGATCAAGAGGGTTTCGTTGAGAACAAAAGTAAGAATGTTTAATGGATGGATATGAGACGGGATTTTGATCGGTCCTCCTGGAATGTGTAAATATCATTTAGCTGCTGTCGTAACCATTTTGGTAGACGGAACCACTAACTTATATGTAGTGTAACTCACATCTTTTATCCTGGTGCCTCTCGTTGCGGCCGAGCAAAAGCTAGACTTCATGTCCATTGAGAATTGTGTTAGATGATAAATTTGCCAGACTCGCCAAATCTCAGGTAATGGGCGAGGCATTACAAGTTTGTTTTGCGAGTCGTAAGCTTATCGTGTCATTGCTTCCTGAGCCTGAGCCTTTCACGATGCAGCCAATGTCAAAGATATAAATCTCCTGCAGATTCCTGCATTGTGCTCTTCCTGGTTTATTGGCATGTTCAGACTTCAGATCATAAGCTGAAAGGACATGTTTCCGTACATTTGCATCTTCTCCTGCTCTTTTTTCTGGTGATTCTTAGATGTAAACATCATTTACAGGCCGGCGTTGCACCCCATCTCGGCATCGAAGCGACAATATGCAGATATCCTCATCAGGTACATAAATTAGATAATCCCATTATCAGTGAAAGAGTGTTCGTTCATATCTCATCAATATACATTTGATTGCCTCCTATTTTCTCTCATTGGAGTCTATGAGCTCAAATATCCACAGCGATCTTCCTCCCCATGGCATTGGATCAGAATCTAAAAAGCCCGAGTTAAACTAATGAATCAAATCAAACTGACAAGTCAACAACCCAGATGACAGATGTTCACATTACTAACAGTGAAACTAAACCCTAGCGTCCTCCTGCGCCGCCGGGACAATCAA
The DNA here is from genome assembly GCA_001925005.1 of Drosera capensis. Taxonomy (NCBI): domain Eukaryota; kingdom Viridiplantae; phylum Streptophyta; class Magnoliopsida; order Caryophyllales; family Droseraceae; genus Drosera; species Drosera capensis. The sequence goes on from LIEC01007784.1 coordinate 60,472, forward strand.
TCCCTCGCAAAATGCCCCGATCCGCCGCAATTATAACACGCGCCACCTCCTCCACCGCCGCCTCCCCTCCTGCTCACAATCTCTCGAAAAATGCCCCGTCTCTCCACAATTATAACACGCGCCGCCGCCGCCTGTGAATCCTCTTTCATTTCCACCGTATCTATCACCGCCTCGGCGTCCTCCGTTCCCGCCTTGGATCTACCCTTAGTCGGGACCGGTGACGTCGACGGCCTTGGTGCGGCCATCGTCGCCGGATCCGATGACGAACTCGACTTCTTCGCCGTCGGCTTGGGTGCGGAATCCATCGGATCGTATGGAGGACTGGTGGACGAAGAGGTCATCGGAGCCGTCGGATGGTGTTATGGAGCCGTATCCTTTGGTGTCGTTGAATCATTTGACGGTGTTATTTTTTGATTTTGAATGATATTTTTAGAATTTTATTAGCTGAGGATTATATTATGTAATGAGAATTATCTTTAATGTTTCATGATAATTTGATGAAAAAAATATTTGATCTTTCGTAGATAATTCATGGCTCAAAAACCCTTTTCCCCCACATGTCCAAACAATATAATTTTCAGGGGAATAGAGGTAATAACATAGTGACAATTTCTATCTACACCCCATTACTATATGCAATGTAAAAAATGATAATGTTATTTTATTTATCAAATTTAACAATAAAAAATACCATTATCAACATCAAAATCAAAATTATCATTTATTGCATTTTTTCTTTCACCAATTCTTTTTTTCCCACACAATCGCTTCATAAATGATTTAACACGATTATTAATAAATATATTGATTTTGAGATGTTTTATAATTTTATCATGAGAAGGTGGAGGAAATTGTGAACGGAGGGAAAAAAAAATGATGAAAAGATTCATTTGATATAAATATGGATAATTTGGATAAACATGTTAATTTATATAAAAAAAATATAATTTAGATTATTAAAACCCATTTTTCAAATAACAGATCAAGATACTCTGATCAAAATTTCATTTTATTTAAAACCCATTTTTCTGCCGTACCATGACATTCTGCCCTAAACAACGCGTTTCTCCTACACTCGTACAGATCCTATGCGTTTTAGCTGTACTATAGATACCCAAGCCAAGTTGAAGCTGAGCAGTTCCCTTCTCCCATATTGGCATGCCACCAAAGCACCAAAGAGGAATCAATCCATCAATTTTTCCCAATCCGATTTTCAAGGATAATAAAAGGGTAAGCCAACACAAAATCCATTTCATTCAATTTCACGAAAAAAATCTCAAAATGGGAAACACCTTGGATTCAAGATTCACAAAAAGGGTGTTTGATTTGGGCACTTTAGCACATACCCAGTTACAAAATTCTAGCAATTTGGTGAATAAGCATACCCAGTTACAATTTTTTTTGGTGAATAAGCATAATACCGTTCTTGTTTCTTCTGCGTTTCTAGCAATTTGGACATTCACCAAGAAACCTTTGATGTGGCAATGAAAGTCACCTGAAGGACTAAAAGGTCAAAACCGGTAATTTTGAAAGCTTATTCCACATTTATCGGCTATGGCCTGTGCAAAGAGCCAAGCCGACATGTAAATGGTGTTCATCTTAGTTCCTTTTGATATGGGAAAATGTTTGGGGAACTTCTGTATTTTTTTCGGTGTTACATTCTCCCTATTTGGCCTTGGAATAAAATGAGTAATTATATTACATATTGAGAAGCATTCTTGGGTAAGCCTCTACTGTGCATTCAACATCTCTTGAAAATTGTCGGTTATTAGCATCAGGTTGTGATTGCATGTAAGCTCTTGAGTTGAATTAAATCTGACTATACATTGACTTGTGGATGTCAAGACTCGCTGTGTGTAATAGTCATGGCAGAGAATGACGAGCGTGTTGATCTCGAGGAGGAGGACAATTACATGGAAGAAATAGATGATGAGGATGTTGATCGAAGTGAAGACGAGGATGATGATCCAACTCACAAGGAGCATGATACTGGTGATGGGAAGGGTGTGGAGCAGCTCCTGCCCTCGAGGAAGATAGGAAGGGAAGAAACATCATCGGATGCAGATCAAAATCCCAACCCCTATGAACATGGAAAAGTTGAAGAAATAGAAGACACTGGATCCATGGATGAGGAAGATAGAAAGAAGCATGCTGAACTACTTTCGCTTCCTCCGTATGGATCAGAGGTTTTCATCGGTGGGCTTTCGAAAGAAACCACAGAAGATGATCTCGTGGAACTATGTGAACCAATAGGTGCACTTCATGAGGTTAGCGCCTAGAACTTTCTGTTATGTCTTTTGTAGGTTGAAAATCAGGAGAGCAAGTCACAGTTTTAAACTTTTCTGTCCCTGCAGGTTAGGGTAATGAAGAGTAAGGATACTGGCGAAAGCAAGGGCTATGCATTTGTGGCATTTAGAACGCCGGAAGACGGAGAAAGGGCGATAGTAGAGTTGAAGGACAAAGAATTCATGGTACTTGAAACTTCACTTGCACCTTTTATCGCTTGTTTTTACTCTTCGTTTTATGTTCCATGAATAATCTGCCTTGAACTTCTTGACATCATATCAGGGCAGAACATTAAGGTGCTCATTGTCTGAATCCAAGCACAGATTGTTTATTGGTAGCATTCCTAAAATTTGGACCAAAGATCAGTTCAGAAAAATAATACATGATGTTGGACCTGGGGTCGAGTTCATCGACCTTAAACAGGTATCTCTAATTGTCATCCAAGTAATATCGATGACTGGTTGGATTTTTGTTTTATTGTTTCCATATCTCTGCCTCTTTCCTTTTGATGCAAGGACTCCTTGAATCCTGGGCAAAATCGTGGATTTGCTTTCGTTGAGTATTACAATAATGCCTGTGCCGAGTACTCCAGACAAAAGATATCAAATGGAAGTTTTAAGCTGTATGGAAATATCCTGACTGTCACCTGGGCTGACCCAAATACCACTCCTGATAACTATGCTGCTGCTTCACAGGTAAATTCTAACGGCAGTTCAAATGTTTCCGTGCCTGACAAACCACTCGATTATGCTTTTGTGATTGTCATGTGCTGATGTTGTGGCGAGCTTCTGAAGAAGGATCTAGAGTCCTTCAACTTGCAAACTTGTGAATGTTAACAGAGGGTTAAAATTTTGTGAATGTGTTGCAAACTTGCAGGTTAAGGCCCTTTATGTGAAGAATATACCTGAAAATTCTACGCCTGAACAGCTGAAAGAACTCTTCCAGCGCCACGGGGAAGTCGCTAAAGTTGTTCTACCACCTTCCAAAAATGGGCAAGGCAAAGGCACTTTCGGGTTTATCTATTTCTCAGAAAGATCCAGTGCCTTGAAGGCTGTTAAGGATCTGGAGAGATATGAGATTGCAGGTAATTCTATCTGCATTCCCCTGCTATAAGAAGAATAGAAGATGATAATCTAAAGAGGCAAAATAACCTTTGTCACCTCAGTGTTTGTCCACCTGCAGGATCCTTTGATTCACATTAGAGATTATTGCCCTAGATCAATGGCTGTGAAGTTCCAAATAGTAGAATAAGAGCGATGGGAGTCATGTGGGTGATCCGCTTAGTGGGACATACAGGACTTTAGATGATGACGATTTTTCCTTGTTAAAGAAGCCATATATTCTGGTTCGCAAGCAGAGCTAGCTGAACGGATTCAAGCTGTGAAGTGTTAAATTCTTTGACTCATTGATTACGAATTGGAGTTGCAGGTCAGGCTCTTGAAGTCACTTTGGCAAAGCCCCGGGAAGATAAGAAGGCCGAAGCATCTTCTCCTTTCACTGCCGCTTTGAACACTTTTCCTCCTGCTTATGGTTTTGCCGGAAACCCATATGGAACGCTTGGGATGGGAGGATATGGTAGTATACCTATTGGATATCAACAGGTGAGTGTGAGCTTCATCATTGTCGCGTGTTGTTACATTACATAAACTCTGGGTTTTCTTAGGAAGAAAAACATTCTTACACTAAACTCTCCTCTGGTAACAGCCTATGATATACGGACAGGGACCTATGCCGACGGGTATGCAGATGGTGTCCATGGTTTTACCAGATGGTCAAATAGGCTATGTCTTGTATGTCACCTTAACTTGTACAGTTCTTCTCATTCATTTCTTTCAACTTCGGGCAGGAAATAGTGAACTTTTCATTGTTATTCGACAGACAACAGCCTGGTGCCCAAATGTCATCTGCACGACCACAGAGATACGATAGGGCTGGTGGATACGGTGGTCGTCGAGGGAGGGGAGGAAGCAGCCGTGGTAGGGATGATGGCTACAGGAATAATAGGCATCGGCCTTACTAGTTGGGACCTGCGACAGGATCAGCGTACTGCAGTTTGGGCGAACATTTTTTTGTAAGAAAAACATGATTTTGTGCTTCCTGTCATGATGAATGAAACTATGTAGACCATGAGAAAGCAAGGATGGCTCCCTTTTGTTAGAATACAGCATGTTTATCCAACATTGGGTTGAAGTTAAGGCTCTGTTTGTATGGGAGCTGTTCCTGTAATCAAGAATTCAATGATTGTTTTGATCGTTTTGGGGAAACTTTCAGCCATTGTTGAGCTTGTTTTGAACGGAATGCCGTTCCGTTGGCACTGCATTCAGTTCACAGTAGTTGTTTTTCACACCATTCACTTTAGAAAACCTTTAGTATCGTGATGGAGTTGATCATTGTGATGAGAAATCATGTAAGGAATCAATGAGCATATTCATATAATCCAATAGGGTGTGAGGCGGATATCAAGATGATATATTCATGTTTATTTTATATTTATATAAAAAGATTATTTTTTTATGTCACGGGATCATGTCAATTCCTCTCATGGGGCGGAGCGATAAAGGTGATCCTTGTGCCATAGAGTACTTCAATGGCAACAAGCATAGAAAGAGCTAGCAGCCTATTGTATATAATGCTCCCATGTTTTTTTTGTATGCATAACGAGTAAATTGTGGGCTTGAGATCCATATAGATGTGAGTTGTCCAATGCTGTCTACATGATAATGTCCACGCACTAGATAATCGGTCGGGAATAAATATCTCTGATGTCTATAACAAAAGATAATTTTTGCATATCTGATCCTTCGTCGGGCTTAGCTTATAATTTGAAGACAAACGTTAAAGTTACTAAACGAGTCGAACGATTTGGGCTCATGGTTGTTTGATCTTGTTAACCCTGACATGAAATTTTAACTAGAGGGGCAAGTTTGTAATTTAACTCTATCACTAATGTCAAATTCATACACCATACACTTCTATATAAACATGAACCAATCTTATCAAATAATTCCAACTCTATACTTTATCCTCATAATTATTTTTTCCAAAAAAAAAAAAAACAGAGCTCATTGTTTGTTCCTCCTACCAAAATGGCCATGGCTTTCAAAATGGTATCATCAGTCACTCATCATCTTTCCCTTTCATTGATTTTGATCTTTGATGTTTTCCGCTGATGCGGGTTTCTTGTGGTGGCAGGCGACGACGGGGATGTGGGTGGCGGAGGAATGCAAGAACTCATTCATGGAGATGAAATGGAAGAAAATGCACCGATACATCGTGTTCAAGATCGACGAGAAATCCCGCCTCGTCACAGTTGATAAGGTCGGCGATGCAGTTCAAGGCTACGACGACCTTGCCGCCTCGCTCCCCTATGATGACTGCCGTTATGCTGTCTATGACTTTGACTTTGTAACGGCTGATAACTGCCGCATGAGCAAGATCTTCTTCATTGCCTGGTCTGAGATCTGTTTACCATTTTCGATGATTTCTTGAATTATATCATCGTTAAACAGTCTCTTTGTTGTCCGCAATATAAGTTAGACCCGTTACATTCATTTCTCGATTCCGTGATCTTGACCATGACACAAATGTTTGGATTGTTGTCGGTTATATTTCATTGGGTTCAACAGATATTAGGAGTTGATTTGTCGGAAATGTTGTTGCAGGGCGCCTGCGGCGTCTAGGATAAGGGAGAAGATCTTGTATGCGACGTCGAAGGATGGGTTGAGGAGGGCGTTGGATGGGATACATTATGAGGTTCAGGCGACGGAGATGGCCGAGATGGGATTCGATGTCATCAAGGGTCGAGCCAATTAGATTGGCCTGACGTGGAATGTTAGCGACAGTTACCTGAAAACCAAATGGTTGGTAACTAGGTAAATAGTAGTACTCTAATACATGTCTCCTTTTCAATTTCTTACATAAACCTTACAAATCATTGTCTAAGATGATTGTCGGTAGTATTTGGCTTCTTAGATTAGTATTGTTGTGTTCCATTATTGAAGGTACTTTGTATCATACTCTAACCTAATGTAGTGAATCAATATATAAACAAGTCGTACGTGTGTCGAACTTGTCCCTCTTGTTAGAATATTGAAAATAATTGATCTTGTCCTGTACTAATCCCGATCAAACTATTTTTCAAAGCTAACACGATGTCAGATCATTGTACTAATCTAAGTTTGTCAAACACCACTTGAGATTATGAAACTAATAATAGATCCTTCAGATCATATGGGTGATTATCTAAAACTAGTAAAAGTGCCTAAGCGGTGCAAGAAATGATTCTTCATGAGCGTTTAAATAAAGAACCACTTTCCTTTATTCTCCTCTTTGGTGCTTTACTTTGCTTCTTTGATAAACTACCAATGTGCGATCCTGTTGGTTCGACCTCGATCCGCTCTAGAACAACTTTGGTCATCGAAGGCTATTATACACATTTGTGGTTTAAAAAACATTTTTTCTGTTGTTCTCACAGATGCGAGACAACATACATCTCGTCATTTCACTATCATGTCCACGACAAATATATCAGGCATGAAGCGTCAGTACTGAATAGTTCGTTTCAAGTCAAAAATGATGCACATTTTGAACATTTTTCAACTTGAGATAAGGATGGACAGATCCGTATCACTATGATCATGGGTTCGGTATGTGCAAAGGAAAAGCGCTGGGACATGACAAGGGGACAAAGAATCTTGACTTTGGGTGCTTTAGTGAAAGCCAAATGTGTAGGGATGTGATGAACCGACACTCATTTTTACCAGTCTATGGTAGTTTACGGTATGTGATTTTCACGATTCCCAGAAAATTTGACGGGATATATAAGAAAACACGAGTAGGGTGCTCAAAATGACTCATCGCGAACCGCAATACTAAGCAAACATCATGAGATCATCTTAAGAGCCGCCATCATTCGATACGACATTGATACAGAAGTAACCGAATCAATGCACTCTTGACATTCATATCGCTGTCCGTGGACTAGCACATGTAACTTAGAATCTGATATAGGATGATCCGATGATACACTAATCATGGGTCAACTACGTAATTCAGACACACAGACATGATATTGATAACTACATAATTGCAAAATGCTATTTGTATTTCCAAACGCGACCTCTCAGTACAAACTGCAAATCTTCTTCCGAAGCAAAATGGGTGACCTACGGGTTAAGCCTGCTTCGCCAATTTGGTCTTGGCATCGAGTGAGCCTCCTTCAGCAGCTGCTCTGGCGAGGACAGTGGGTTTCAAGACGCTCTTTGGATTGATGGCCTTTCTTATCTTGAAGATTGCCCAGGCTGTTCCGATGGCGTGCCCTGCTGCTCCAAGTCCTGAGTTGGTTGCCTTGGCTGCTTCCTCACCATACCTTTTCAGTACAAAAAACATGAACATCAGCAAAAGAGAGGCTGAAGGGAAAAACAAAAGAATTCACATTTCGAGCAATCGAAGTTCATTTCTCTACACGATTTAATCAGCCTAAGTGCCTGGAAGACTGATTCTTACCTCTCATATACGAGTTCAGCAGTCACAACTGATGTCGTAGACATGACGCTCTTTCCAGCAGCTTCAACAGCATCAAAGACCTTGTCTAGCCATATAAGAAGAACAACAATTGCAGCACAAAACATCAGGAGATACAACACCAGTATGAAGAAGAATACCAAATATATTATCACACTCAGCATTCAAGACTAGCATACAGAAGGACCAAATAAGAGTTCCTAGCCTTCACTGGATCTCAGGAGTCTCGTGCAGGAAAACACTAGCCATCACATGACAGTCAAGTAGAAAAACAATGGGTATCATTGTACAAAGGGCCAACCCAGTTCTTCCCCAGTTCCTACATGACGGTTCCACCCCGATGGGTGATAGATGGATTTGTGTTTCAAAGAAGCTGCCTACTCTGGAAAATTGTGTCCTGTTGTCGTTTCAAGCATAGATAAGCAAAATACCTAGTTTAGGGAGTTGTAAACCCGCCTTTTATTTTCCCGTAATCTATTGGATGGGTCATGGAGCCTCTCCCATATAAACTAGACATTAGCAACATCGTTTAGAATAAGAGAGCTCCATCAGTGTGGAGCTCACTTGTTTCCCCTTGGGACAGTAATTCAAGATGCCAATTAGAACCACCGCTGCCGGAAGGATAAACTCCTATATAACACCAACTCCCTTGACACAAAACTAGATCTGAGGTTGGATTATAATACTACCAAAGTGTAGCGACATGCTCACAGCTGAGATAAGGCGACGTCAAACAAGAATGTAACCACAATATAGATCCATCCTAAGAACAAAAACTGCACTAAAAGTAAGCAATTTGTTAACCTTTCTATAATCTAACTCCATGACATAACAAGAAGCATCGGTTATAATTAAGCATATCATCAGCAGTTCAGCACACTCCAGTTAAGTCATAAAAAGAGTGACACTAGATAGAGAAAGCGAAACCAACTTACTGAAGGCATCCAAAGAGGCAAGGATAATTTCTCCAGGAAGGAGGCTAAAGAACTTCTTCCCAACTTCAGAATTCACAATCGAGCTCGTAATGTACCCCGTAACCTTCACCACACCAGAAAGAACCTCGGCCGCAACCTGTTCTGTCATCTTCGTCACCTTCTCAACCCTGATCACAATCCAAAAACCTCAAGTCTCAATCACCAATAACACACATAACCCAATTTTTAGATCAAGGTAACAAAGTAAGCAACAACAACAAATGTATCTAGATGCGAATAACAGAGACTATTTCTCGATAATGCATCGAATTCAGCAGCAACCACCTAGGTAATCCCGTCTTGGACATGGTCTTGGTGGGCAAGATGTTACATTCTTATCCCTATTGTGAACAGCCAAATAATGTATCAAATTTGCGATGAAGACAAAACAATCATACATTTTGATCCTCTCAATCACCTCAGGCCTAACCTCAGCATCCTCCTTCTTCTCCCCCAACCTCCCCTTCAAGAACTCATTCCCCCACTTCAACCTATCCACAGTCACATCTCCACACCACAGTATCCCCTTCACCAGCTGCCCCGAACCCGCCGCGATCATCCTCGCCACCGTCCCACTATACTCCTCCACATTGGGCGCCACCGTCGTCCAATACGCAACCGCCTCATCTTCCCTCAACCACCCCTCGTAGGGTCCTTCCACACTTCCAACCGAAAAACAACCGTGCACATCAAGTGTTCGATCAAATGCCTCAACCAAACCCTCATCCCTCCCCATCACCGTCACACCGTAATTCAACACGGTCATATCGGATTCCCAAATCTCATCAGACCCATTATTGTTCATCCCATTGGGTACTCGGAGCGAGAAGAAGTAGTGTGAATCGTCGAGCTTGACGACGGGTTCGTCCTTTGCGATAGGCCACTGGATTTGGTCACCGATTCGGGCGAGGACGGCGACGATGGTGTTGTTTTGGATTAGGCGGATGATCTCGAGGGTGCCCGAGGCGAGGGGGACGCTGCGGGTTGAGTCGATTAGGTGGACTGCGGTTGATGGCAGAGTAATCAGTACTTGCTCCGATGACGAAGGGGTGGTTTCGGGGGAAAGAGAAGATGGGTCGTCGAGGGATGAGGTGATTGAGGGTGGAGCAGAAATGGGTTGTGGAGACATGGTGGGATTTGGGTGAGATGGGTGAAATTGGAGAAGAGAGATGTTTTAATGCAGGATTGTTGCTTGGAGGTGAAGGGAAAGGGAGAGGAAGTGAGCGGGGGATGAAAGCGTGGATAGAGATGGATTCGGACACGGAACGTTGATGAAGAGGGGTGATCGGTTTCTTAACTGACAAGGTTCCAAAAATACTTTTTGAATTGTATTATTGGAGTTTTTAAATGATATTAGAGTTCATAAGAGACAGTGGAGTGTTATTATATAAGGTGATTATTTTAATAAATTTTATGTAAAAATATTATTTATTTCGTTTCATAATATAAATAATATTTGTTTATTTTGGATTGTTCTAAGATATATATAATATTTTATATTTAGTACTATCTCTGTGTCAAAATAAACCGAACGGTTTGATCTAACATCCAGACTTATGTATGTGTTGAATTTTTATGGGATTTGATGGAAAAAAAAATATTTTTTTAGTGATATTGAG
>LIEC01007787.1:0-57209 GCA_001925005.1 Drosera capensis
GGGGGGATGAATTGAGTATCAATGAATTTTTGCTCTTTTGTCACTTTCTTGTTGAGGAAGGTCCGAGTCTTAAGGAAGGCCTGGGTTATTGTCAACGTATTTACTTGTGTGTAACTCATCAACTGTTTTGTATGCTTATTTGATGTGCCATAAAGAACAAAAGCAGTAAAGAGAGAGTGGACACAGTGTTTATACTGGTTCGTCATCTTTTCTGAAATGATGGAACAAGAGATTTACATCCAATACTCGATGAGATTTTTAGAACTTTGCACTATGATCTCCTTCATTAGCATACATTGTTCTCCCTTTCCTTCACCAATCCTTCAGATCAATGTCAACACCAATTATAACTTGTAGAAATTCCCTAGAAGTCACCCTAAGTACACCCTGTTCTACCCCGGATTAAGCCTTAGCACCTCTAGTTCCAATCCTTCCTGATAGAACTCTTGTACTCTCGGTTTCAATCCTCTATAGCAACATCTTCTACTTCTCAAGTCCTTAGTCTCCTGAATTGTACTCCTTACAATTTGGCACCCTTGTCTTCAACAAGGCCTAGGTCTTCCTCTAGTTCGATCAGCTTGAATCAAGGAAGTCTTCTCGATAAACTCTTCGATCAATCAATAGCAACAGCTTGTGTTAATTGTTGTGTGACAGCTCCAAAACACCAACGGATTGTCGTTGGTGCCAAGGTTATGGATAGCAAGTTGGCTCTTTGTGTTTCGATTGATGGTGCCAAGGTTGTGTAGGCAATCGATCTATTTTTCTTCCTGGTGATGATCTTCCCTTTATAGAACTCCAGGAAACAATAAGTTTGAATCTCCATCTTTTTCAGGATAGCAATCTGATCTTCTTTCCGTGCTTAGGTCTGCAAAACAATCCAAAAATATATATGCAGCAAAATGTTCAAATTTTACTCAGTATATTGTTAGTCCATATATGAGATATTCATAATAATCAATAAGGACATAACAGACTCAGCATAATCACCAAAACAATAACTTTCCATGTTTATGACAAATATATGGAAACTAGAGAAGGCCTGGGCCTTGCTTTCACCTATACAATTCTGATACCAACGGGGAAGGGTCTTCGTGTGTTTTCTAACAACTTATACTCAAGATCAATTTCTTCAATCAATATCATCATCAAAACATATGAACTAAACAATGTGCTTCCTTTTTGATGATGATAACTAATTGATGGTTTATTCAATACATGGATCTAAAGACTTGCTAGAAACCTCTAGGCATGTACAGAAAATAATCAACGTAATATCCAACATAGACAATCAAGGTTATAAACACCTAAGAGTAAGGCAAGTAACAAACGCAATCAAAGATAGCTCAACAATGGGCATCATATTCTTTTTCCCCCTTTGGCATCTTAAAAAGGGGGAAAATAGCCTGTTTTTCAACCAAATACCCCCTTTTGAACCATCTCCATATCTCAATGTACCTATAAAAATCTCACCATCCCTACCCTAAAGAATAGAAACTATTTCAGATCCGGCCATAAACACTAGTCCGAGGTGTGAGGACTCATTCCTCAAGGATGAATAAACAAAGCAAGCAATAACATTAATTATTATAGATCATATAGCAAATTCAAGTCTTGTTCATAGTTCAAAGATAGGATAGTTTAAAGTTTGGCTTATTCAAAGAGAAATAGGCTAGGCTTCAGGGTTATTGGGTTAGGTTTGGGAGGTGGAGGGAAGGGAGACGTCCTTTGGTCAGTTCGACCACTTTCTTCTCCTCATCATTCAGCTGAGCATTATAGCCAATAGCATGGAATGTAGCTTCGAGATCGTGTTTACATTCTACAAGCATTTGAGGAAGCTTAGAAGTTCTTGTGACTATGAATCAGGATTTGGTGCTGAAGGCTCGGGTCTTGCTGTAGCTTGTCTCTTCCAAACACCATCAACCTTGTTGAACATCAACATCCTGAATTAGCTCTCCCCATACCTATCAATAACCATATCTTGGTTGTGTGTCTTCCTCCAAATTGGACACTTCAAAATGCATGAAGACCTTTGTGAGCCAAATACCTTATGGAAGCTCATGACTCCTATGAAAAGTAACATATTGCATGTGTTTGATCACAAGAATATGAAAGTTGATAGGTTTCTTATCCATCAATAGCTCCATCAAAATCATATCCAGTGTTGTAGCTTCAGTTTTCTTTGAACCTCTTGGAATTAAGCACTTAATCACAAAAATGTGAATAAGCCTATGTATATCAGAGAGCTCCTTGGTGGTGGCCTTCCTCACAGTTGTCAAGGTCTAATTCTATGCATACTTCTTCACCAAAGAAAGAGTTCAATCTCATCCACCATGGGCCATGCAAATATGGCATACACATCATAACCAGCAGTAAGAAGAAAGGATTTACCTTTCACATAGTGGTGAGGGAGGCCTGGGCCTCGTTGTAATCCAAATTATTATAAAACTCCTTTATGGCCAGTGGATGATACTAGGATTCATACCCAATCAAAGTATTCCATTATTGACTCTGAATTGCAGCTTCAAACTCTCGAAGTCCATTACTCATAAGCCAGGTGAAAGGGATCACCTTTCCAAGCTAAATATCCCTAGAGGCAACAAGGATAGGATTCTCCTTCTTTTCTCTCTTCCTAGTTACCTTAGGAAGATCTTCATCAATTTCTGTATCAGAGGAGTCAACCAGCAGCGTTAGAGCTTTCCTTTCGATGGATTTAGAGGGTGATGACTTTGGCTTTGTGGTGCTTCCAGACTTTAAGGTTTGAGATCTTGTGGTTCTTTTCAATAGGCCTTTTGGTTTGCTTGTTATGGTATAGGTAGTGGTTTTTTCTTTGGGCATAGGGGATGATGAATCATCAAATGCATCAGTGTCAGCATGGTAAGGGATGTTTAGCGGCAAGGTGTTTGAGAACTTCAGTTATAGGATCTTGATTTTCTTGCCTAGAGTTTTGGTCTTGTTCATCATTATTCAAGAGCTAGGCTTTCTTCGATTCTGTTTCTCCTGAGATGACTTCAATCTCCTTTTCCACTACTTCTTTCAGAATCTCCACAGGATTATTTTCTTTGGTCGCTGTGGAGTGTGTCCTGACATTGGGGATGATGGTGCTGTTTGAAAATTATTGTTTTTGGTTTCAACATGAGGGCTCGATGTTACACCCTCTCCTTTCTGCACAGATTTCCTCTCATTCATGTCTGATTCTACTTTCTCTGACATCTTCCACTTTGTAGCGTGTTGTTCTTTGGAGTGTATAGTGGCAAGTGACTTCGCAGTACTAATCACTCTCAATTGCTCATCAATATCAACCGGATTCTCCCTTGTATTTATGAAATGGTTTTTGGCTTTGTGTTAGGATCTGGTTTGGAGAAGAAGAGTTATAGGGTCCATTGATACAACCTAGAGGGGGTGAATAGGTTGTTTTAAAATTTGCCAATGTAATGCAGCTGAATAATGAATTTAAATACACTGATGTTTTTTACAGACTATTGAAAAGATCTACAATAGAGACACAAACTTTGAGAGTTTGTCTCTATTTACTGTTGTGATTGATTCCTAATAGCTCTAATACCTCATAATAATGAAAAGAAAATAAAAAAACACAGGATTTATACTGGTTCAGACACTTGTTATCAACTAATAACCGAGTGCTTAGTCTAGTCTTCCCTTGGTGACCAGTTTAGTTAATCCAAAAGGTGAGTTTACTATCTTGTTGTTTTTGGCTTACAAGACAACCTTTTTATAAGCTAGCTAACTTGTCAAAGACGAAGAACCTAGATCCTTGCACAGATCCATCATTGGACTCTGCTACAGCTTCTATTCTTCAGTGTATACTAGTGAACCCCCTTCTTCCTATTCTTCAATTCAGCTCACTTGAATAGTTTTTAATTTGGATTGATTTTGCACACTTGTACTTTCAATTTCCTAGAGATGGGGTAGGCTCTGTTGCTGGGGACTCGAATACAGATGACTTTGTTGTTGGCTCTTCTACAACAGATGGTTCTGCTTCTGATTGCTCATGGATCCCTTCTTTAGCTACCTGATCAATGATGTCATCATCATGGCTTTCTAGTTGTGGGAATTCATCATCATCATCTCTTGATAGTTGTGCACTGTCGACTGTTGACCTTGAGAGATAATCATAAATCTCCAAGGTCGCTGTCTTGACATGTTTGTCTACCAGTCTTTTCAATTTAGCCTCTACTTCAGGAGTCTGAACAAATTTGACATGTTATAGTTGTGCGTGTCTGTGCCTTCTTGTCTTGAGGGTTGAGTCTTTGATGTCCAAAACTTCACCAAATATTTTCTTCTTGTTGGCCTCCATTGTTTGAATTGGGACCAACAGATAGATTTTTACCTGTATTATGCCATCAGCTATTTTAATTTTTATCTTTGAGCCATCTGCATTTATCCTATACGTCGTGGTTTGTCCTGATGGAATGAGCTTTGACCTTGCAGGTTTGAATGTCCTCTTTATTTGGGAGTTTGTTCTGTGTTCCAGAACCTTTTCTTGTATGGCTTGGATCGTCTGCATCGTTTTTATAATTTCTTCCTTCTATTGAGATCATACTGTTGTTGTTGTGGTTGTTGTTTAGGCCCATGCTTCTTATGCAGTTGAGGGTTGGTGAGCTTCAATCACACCCAATTCCATTCCTACATTAGAGATAAAAGTGAATGCTATTGTGAATGCCTCAGCTGCAGCAATCCTTATTTTCGAAGTACTTGCAGTAGAGGTGCTCTTTGGTTGCTCAGTCTGCATCCCTCTAGCTTGACTTTAATGCCTTTAATCTCCTTCTTGTGTAGCCCTGTGCAACTAGCTCTTGCCTGAGTTGTGCTTGTGATCCTTCTATGAATTGCTGATAGCTTTTCTGAGCTTCCATAATGAGGTTCTAAAGGTATTCAATAGCACCAGCTTTCAGATACTTCAGTGCTATCTTTGCATCTAGAAGTGCTACAATCTTTGGTTCCTTTGGCGGCATGGTCTTTAAGGATGATCCCTCAATTGCTGTTGTAGTTATTTATCTTTGAGAACTAGATTTAGTCTGCTCTTTTATTGGTATAAATTATGCTTCTGTCTCTATTTTCGCAGGCTGTGCAGTAGGAAGCTTCTATATTATTTCCTCTTCTGAGGTCTGCAGGACAAGCTTCCTCCTTCTCTTCTTCGTCTACTCCGGTCTAGCTTCTGGTGCCTTCTTGATCATCTTCCCTTTGGCCTTTTCAGGCTTCTTCTTGTCAGGCTAATCTGCAGCCTTTGTTGTAGTTTGCACTTCTCTTAGTTTCTTTGAGAAACCTACTCGCTGCTTTTTAAACTTTCGCACATCAATCTGCTTGGCCACAATCCATGACCTTTCTCTCTTGTCACATAGCTTGAGGTTTTCTTTCAGAATGATGCTTATGACTCTTTCAAATAAAGGTTGTCTGGCCTCTATTGCCTTTGCCAATTGATACACAAGCAGCTTAGCCGAGTTAAGTTTGTGCTTGGTGAGTATGGCACACATAATTTCTTGCTGGTGAGAGGTGATATGATCCTTTAAGAATTCTCTTGACATGATTACCTTCTTGACTGCATGTACAAATAGTTTGTGTGCTTTGGACAAATACTTCTTCATTGTCTGTATTCTTTCTTTATTTCTATCCTCGCTCAACATTGCATGTCTCCCATCATTTACCACAGAGATTGGTATATCTCTAGGTCCTTCGTTCAAAACTCTTAAGATCTGTTCGAAATCATTGGAACTGATATTGATCCCAATTCGTCTCGTGAATATGTATGTGATGAATTGAAAGTCCTTTGCTAGTTTTGCCTTTTCGATGAAATCGAGTACCTCTACAACAGTTTTCTCACAGAACTACTTGAGGCATGTGTCCTAAATTAGCTCGGATATTTTTTTTTTCACTTCATCTAATTCATTCCTCAACGTCTCGAAGTCAACAACTACTCTAGTGTGCTATTCGATTCTTGTTGTTGGGATTTGTTGCTCTTTAGATTTGTCGCTATTAAGAGGAGTGTTATGTCGGGTGTTGGCCATTTTGAGTGAAATCAAAGAGAATTTTCAAATTCATGAAAATGAGTTCTCATAATTTGCAAACTAGGGTTTTGTAGTAGAGCGCAAGAGAGATAGAGAGAGTATTAAAATGCTTAGAGTGAGAGAATGAGAGAGTAGAAGTGTTTTGATTGAAATTTTTTTCAAATTAATACACTTTGAAAAAGTTACCGTTATCATTTATCAACGAGTCGTTGCACAGATTCAGTCACAATCAATTTTAAAAAATGTTATTTCTTTCCAAAAATAAAAAACAATAGAGTAAAAATAATGCTGGTCTATATTCAACATGTGCATTAAAGCAGTAGAGCATTTTAGCAATTTTATTGATTCAAATCAATCATACCCAATTCACCTCGAAATTGAATAAATTTGCTTTCATCAAGAGGCTTTGTAAACATATCTGTAATTTATTTTTTCTTTTAGAATATATTCTAATTTAATGTGATCTTTTTGCACATGATCTCTGATAAAATGGTATCTAACATCAATATGTTTGGTCCTGGCATGAAAAATTGAATTGTTTTGAAATTGTGAGTATATATATATTGTCACAAAATATTGGAGTTTTAGAAACCATCATACTTGTGTAGCACAACTTTCTGCAGCTGTGTATTCTGCTTTTGTAGTAGAGGTTGACATCGTGGTCTCCTTCTAATTGAACCATGAAATCAGTTATGCATCAAAAAATTGACATGATCCACTTGTGTATTTCTGTCAACTCTACAGCCTATAAAGTCTGTATCTAAGTAACATATTAGTGTAAAATTTGATTTTGAAGGATACCATACACCCAGAAAGGTTTAGAAAGTGAGTATTGTATTGGCAAGAAATGAAAATATTATGATCATGTCTATTTTCTACCTTACCTTCTCAAATCTTTTTCTCCCTAAAGGTTTGTGAAATATCAGCCAATTGATTTTCTATATTACAATGTTCCAAGATTATATTACCTTTTTCATAATTATCTCTTAAGAAGTGAAATCTAATGTTAGTATATTTCGTTCTTGAGTGTTGGATAGGATTTTTGTGACAGATATAGCACTTGTGCTATCACATTAAATTTGAACACAACCAAGACCCAAGCCATAGTCTCTAAGTTGTTGTTTTATCCGAAGTGATTGTGCACAACATAATTCAGCAGCTATATATTCAACTTCTATGGTAGAAAGGGCTACTGAATTTTATTTCTTTGATGACCAAGAGACTAAGCATGAACCTAGGAAATGACATGTAGCAGTAGTACTTTTCCTATCCACTAAATGACCTGCAAAATTAGCATAAGAATATCCTTACAAAAAATTTGTTCCCTTAGGATACAAAGGCTCAGGAGGCCTTCTGAACCTTTGAGATACCTCATTATTCTTTTGGCAGCTTTAAGGTGAGATTCCTTAGGATTAGCCTGAAATCTAGCAACAAGCACATACTGAACATCATATCAGGTCTAGAAGCAGTTAAATAGAGTAAGGAAGCAATCATATCTCTTCATATTTTTTAATCTATACCCTTAGCTTGAGGATCAGCATCCAGCTTAAGTATAGTAGATATTGGGAGTGTCAAACTTCTTGGAATCAGTCATGTCAAATTGCTTGAGTAGTTCCTTAAGATACTTGTATTGGTGAATGATTGTCCCTTCATTTCCCTTTTGATTTGGAGTCCATGGAAGAATGTCAACTCTACTATCATACTCATCTCAAATTCTGCTGCCACGAGATTAGAGAATTCCTTGCATAAGATCTCATTAGCGCCACCATATATGATATCATCAACATAAATTTTCAATACCAACAAACCAAATTTGTCATGGTTCTTCATGAACAAAGTTTTATCAACTTGACTCTTAGTAAAACCATGTGACAACAAGAATTTAGAGAGCCTTTCATACCAAGCTCTTAGGGTTTGTATAAGGCCATAGAAGGTTTTTTCCAGTTTAAACACAAGATCAGGATATGTTAGATCTTCAAAGCCAGGTGGTTGTTCAACATATACATTCTCATTTGGATAGCTATTTAAGAAAGCACTTTTCACATCCATTTGATATAGCTTGAAGTTTATGTGAGAAGAAAATGCAATCAACATCCTAATGGCTTCTAATCTAGCAACAGGTGCAACGGTGTCTTCATAATCAATTCCCTCTTCTTGACTATAACCTTTGGCCACTAACCTATCTTTGTTTCTAGTAATTGTCCCACTGTCATGAAGTTTGTTTGTAAAGACCCACTTTGTTCCTATGACTGGGTGATTACTAGGTCTAGATTTAAGATGCCACACTTTGCTTCTTTCAAACTAATTCAATTCATCTTGCATTGAACACATCCACTCAGGATCGTTAGAGCTTCCTTACAATCATGGGTACCTATGTGAGAAAAAAAAAAGCTGAAAAAGCACTAGTATTTTGAAGAGAATTCCTTGACCTTGTTTGAACGCCAGCTTTTAGATTACCAATCACCACATCTCGTGAATATGAGCCTTTACATCTCTAGTTTTTGATCACTTGAGGAGTGTTAAAAGGCTGTTGAAGTTCCAATTTCTTGTTTTGGTCAATTTCTTCCAATTCACGTTCCAAGGCCCGATCTTCGTGCCTTCAAATTCAGGTTTCTTGTTTGATCACTATGCTCCTCAATCCTTTATGCT
Organism: Drosera capensis; assembly: GCA_001925005.1. Classification (NCBI taxonomy): domain Eukaryota; kingdom Viridiplantae; phylum Streptophyta; class Magnoliopsida; order Caryophyllales; family Droseraceae; genus Drosera; species Drosera capensis. The sequence continues at coordinate 8,670 of LIEC01007787.1, forward strand.
TCCATCAATTCCATCTTGATTATTGATGAATCATGATTTGTTTCAATTGGTTTTTCCTTAGTCAAGCCAATCTCGAAATCTTTATCCTGCAAATTTGAATCACTCAAGCTAGTCTCATCAAAAATTACATCCACACTCTCCTCGATGGTTTGTTTTCTTTTGTTAAACACTTTGTAAGCCTTGCTTTCATGAGCATATTCAATAAATATCCTTCATTTTTTCTTGCATCAAATATGCCTAGGTTGTCCTTTCCATTATTAAGGACAAAATATTTGCATCCAATTTTTCTCAAGTGAGAGATATTTAGAATTCTTCCATTCATGAGCTCATATGGGGTTTTCTTTAACATAGTCTGATAAGTGCCCTATTTAGAATGTAATAGCCTGTATTGATAGCCTTTGAACAAAAAATTTCTTGGCAAGTTCCTACCTAGCAATATTGTTCTTGACATCTCCAAGACCCGACTCTTCCTTTCTACCATACCATTTTGTTAAGGGGTCCTTGAAGCTGAGAAATTATACTCAATTTCTTGTTTTCCAACCTTATCTGTACCTCTCATATGCCTAGAGGATCCACTGTCTAAGAATCATAATATGGTCCCTCTCACTCTTGCCTGCAGTCATGAAATCAAGGGGTTAGTTTAGGAACCCACCTAAGGTTCCTAAACTAACCTTTTTCATAAGCAAAGCCAAAACTAGGAGTAGGAAAAACAATGTGAGTGGTTTTCACTTGTCTCGGGTTCTTATCATGATCATTGATCCTCTTGTCATAGTTTTTCATCAAGTACCCATCCAAGCCATAATAAGTACACAATAGATAATCAAAAACATCAATGTACTTCTTTTGAGGTTTTCTAGATGATTTTCTTTTATTATTAGCCTCAAACTTTAGTCTATATTGGTTATATGATCTATTAAGTGTAGGTTTATTTATGACAGTTAACCAGGAAAGGTCGGGCCTTTGTTGCTTAGGCATTATGGTCGATGGCCGTGGTTTCCTAGCATACTTGTCATCAATGTCAATCTAAGATTCTAGCAAAGTTACTTTGTTTTCAAACTCGTGATTCTCCTTTTGCACATGAAGAAGTTTTTATTCCTTTTTATGCAATAACTCAGATTCAATGACCTCTCTAGGTTTGACAAAAATTAGATTTGACTTCGTATTCTCTACTTGGAAGGCCTGGGCCTTAGTGGTTTTCTTTAAGGCCTTAATTTCCTTCCTACTTTCAATCTCAGTTTCTTGAACTAACTTGCATCTATTCATTGTTAGATTCAGCATGTTGCTTGACTCATTCATTTCATTCCTGAGCCTCTCAATTTCATATTCAAGATTCAACTTCTCATCAATAATTCTATCAAGATCATTCAGAACTCTTTCAAACATGATGACCATATTACCTTTAGATAGCTTGCTCAATTCATTGGTCTGGGTTTTGACATCAATTACCTCATCATCTGAATTTGAAGCATCATAATCCATTTCAGCCATAAGACAACCTTTGAAGCTTTCTTAATCCTCTAATTCATCATCAGAGTCTTCATTAGAAGTGGAGTTATAAGCATCCCAAGATTCACAAGCAACAAGTATGATCTTTTTTCTATCAGTAGTAGAGAATTGTAACTTCTTTCCTTTGAAATCTCCATGTTTTAGCATTGGACAATCCTTCTTGAAGTGGCATGTTTGCTACACTTAAAACAAGGGTCAGAAGTTGAATTAGATGAGAACTTACTACTTACCTTTTTCTTATCCTCCGTTTTCAAGAAGTTGAAGTATTTTCTACTCAGGAAGGCTATAGTCTCATCATCACATCCTCCACATGTTTAACAGGTTCTTGGCGATTCAATTGCTTGAAAGGTCAGGCCTTTCATGTTAATTTACACATCAGCTTCATCTTCTTCTTGTTGTTTCAGTGTCTTCTCATAGGTGATCAGGGAGCCAATAAAATCACTCAACGGTAGCTTCTTTAGGTCCATGACTACTTGTATGGCAGTGACCTTAACATTCCAAGCCCTAGGGAGGCTTCTGACAACTTTTCTCATCAATTCATTAGGAGTAAATGATTTACCAAGTGAATCCAGTTCGTTGACAATCTTATTGAACCCAGTAAACATCTCCTTGTTAGTCTCATTGAGGCTCATCTTGATGTTCTCAAACTGAGATACCAAAAGATCAATTTGTTGCTCCTTCGCTTTACTGGTTCCTTTATATTTAACCTCCAAAGTGTCCTAAATCTCCTTAGCAGTCTTACAAATTGAGATTTTCTTGTATTCAGCATAAGTCAAGCCACATATGAGAATTTTCCTTACTCTTGCATTCCTCTCCATCTTCTGGAAGTCTTCAGTGACCCATTCATCTCTTGCTTTCTCAACCATCTTTACATCAGCATCTTTTTTCTCTATCTTCAATTGTCCATTCTGGATGATCTCCCATATCTGCTAGTCCTCAGATTAAATGTGGATCACCATCTTCTATTTCTAAAAACCATAATAGGTTCCATCAAACAGTGATGACCTGTGCTCAAATACATCCTCCTTTCAAGACTTTGCCAAACTTATCTTTTTCTTCTCAGGTAGTTAACCCTTAAGAAGAACTTGTTCTTATACCAACTGTTGGTTTCAGAGGATACTCAAGAGGGGGCACACAGGGGGGTGTTAATTGAGTATCAATGAATTTTCGAGCCCTTTTATCATTTTCTTGATATGGAAGGCCCAATTCTTTATGAAGATCTGGGTCTTTTTCAACATGTTTACTTGCTTGTAAGTCACACTGTTGTGTATGCTTGTTTACTATATGATCAAGACCGAAAGCAATAAAGAGAAAGTGGACACAATGTTTATACTGATTCATCGCTTGCTCAAAACTATGGAATAAGAGATTTTCATCCAGTACCCAATAGGAGTTTTGAGAACTTTGTACTATGATATCCTTTACTAGTATACACCATTCTTCCTCTTCTTCACAAATCCTCTAGATCAATGTCAGAGAACCTCTGTATCACCAACACCTGGTGTTGTTCATACCCTTGGGGATGTTTGTATGTCCCAGGTTTGAGAAGACATTTGATATCGGTGGGTCAATTTATTTTCAGAAATTGTAGAGTATTAGTTCGAGAAGAAGACATGAGAGTTAGTAGAGGCACACTTGTGATTACGAAGGATGAAAAGATAAACAACAAGTTTATTGTGGTTGGTGGACACGATGGAGCAGTGACTCCATTGAGTATGAGTTTCGAGTTGCTGAGTTCTCACAAGTGTGGGACGCTAAAGCGTGTGAGCTTCGGGAAAGTACCTATAAAGGGTGCCAAGGACAAAAGTGATCGTGAGTTTGTGAAGATAAGGGCAACTGTGAAAGGATTGCATGATAGTTCTTGGTTAAGAAAGACTATTAAGAGTGGAGAGTTTCCTAGACGACGTGTGTACAAAGGCAAGTTTATGGAAAGGCATCGATGTAAGAACCCTAGGCAAGGCTCAAGGAATGACTCTAGCACTTGTGTTACTGATACGTCGCATGCAGGATCAGTAGTTTTTAAGGTCAAGGAACTCTATGTGTGTGGAAGAAGTTATCATATTCAACAGCTTTTACCACTTATGTTGCTACGTGGGGTTAGCATGGGGTCGTCGACGAGTGTGACAAGTGTACAAAATCCCATGTCTTTTCTCCTTTGTTGTTTAATCGTGAATCAATCTTAATACCATCTCCCTCATCATCTGAATGACAAGCTCTTCAACCTTCTTCTCTATGCTCCCGGTCTCCACTAGGGGATTTTGGGCTTCTTTCCCCCTCACTTCCTGATCTCGGGACCTCATTCCCGATATTTTGAAGTTGATAAGACTCCTTAGGTCCTCATCTGTGTACCAGTCTGACTCATCTTGTCCCTCAATTATTTCCCATCCTTCTATCCCTACCCGGTTCTGATTTAGTTGATATCAGAGATCTACAGACGAAGGAACATATGGAGGAGGGATCCTTACCTCAGGCATCGGGTTTCCATTCCATTTCTTAGATCCTTGCCATGAAGGGGGCAGCCTTTGCCTTATCAAATCGGTCAGTATTCTCATTAAGGTGAGGTTCTGGTTTCCATCTGCACTTTGAGTGCAGTCAGCATCTCTATTTTGACCAGACCTTGGACTTGAGGCCCTTGGATCCCCTCTTTCGGACCCTGGACTACCCCAGTCATGGTTGTGTGACAAGGTCAGAGATTGAGTTGAGGTTGATTAGTACTCTAGGTCTGTTCGGTGTTTCTGATGTTAAGGCTCTTTCGAGTTATCATACCCGATCCCACGGTGGACGTCATACTGTTTGTGGTAAAATAGGGTAAGGAGGCCTTGGTTTTTCAGCCCAGATATTTAAGTGGTGGAATGTTGTTGTTGGGCCCTGGTCCGTGCTCGCTCTGCCAGCAAACCAGAAACAATAAGACCGGTTAATCGAGTTCGAGGAGTTTCTCTCGGGTTCCGATGCTTAAATCAGTATTGTTTCAGAGTTGTCTAATAAAAACTGTAGAGTTGGATTCAAGTAAACTTATCTTTTTTGGGATGATGTGATAGGTATTTATAGTAAATACTCATCCTCTTTTTGTCATATACTTATCATGATCTCATAAATTGAGGATCTCTCACTCGCTTCATGTCATTTGTCCCTTTTTAATAAGTGCTTAGTGTTGTTGGGTCTTTAATCCATTCGAAATCTCTAATTTTGGTATAAACATTCGTGATAATAGGTTTTATTGTACCAAAGAGAGAGCAATTAGTGAAATACATTGTAGTAGAGGATGATGATTTAGTATTATTTATTTGGTGAAAGATTTATCAAAAACAATTTTTTTTATATTTTGAAACGATCTAATTAAAAAAAACCTCCATATATATTGCAACAGAGGGATTACGATGGAACAAATGTTTGTCTTTCAGTTGCATTGTGAAAATATACTCCCATCTCATATAAAACAGTGATGCCCCATAGAGTTCATCTTAAAGCGACTCCACGTTGCAATGTTTGGCTACAACGCCACCAGCCTCCCTTTTTCTTGTCCCTTTGTTTCTGTTCCCTCTCGTTTTCGTTCTGTTCCTTTCTCTCATTGAGGAACAACCTCTTTTCACAAGGCTTGTGTTATTTATATTCATTGAGGAACAACCTCTCATTGAGGAACAACATCTTTTTCATTGTCGGTGTGGCGCTGAATCTTTGGAACCTGCGTCACCCTTCTAAAATTCATGTAAAAGACAGGATAATTATTTGTTTGAGTCTAAGTATTATTTTCAGCAGTGCGTCAACCTAGTTCATGACTTGCCCCTGTTAATATTATGGTCCCGTGCTCAATGAAGTCCAGCATTTGATTAGTACTTGTGTTAGAATCAATATCTGCATTTATCCCATCGAGTTCGGACATGATATAAGGTTATCTCCGCTTGTCCGATTTCTGAACTATCAAACAAATTACATATACTGTTGTAGTTTAGAGATTCGAACCATAAGCTCAGATGATTTCCACCGAGATTAAAACCACTAGTTGTTTGCCTTTTGTTCTCCAATGTAGGGAATATAAGTCAGCGGAGTCAATCCCTCACTTGTAAGAATCTGGTACGAGCAACTCAAAAATAGATGGTAGAAGACTAATGATACAAACATTAAGATTTTTAACTTTGAAAACCCCTCAAAATCAAAGATAAAAACTACGGGTTCTCAAAACCAATAAACCAACTCCACTATGATCAGATCTAGATACAAAACGTTCACAATTAAGTACACACAAACGTGCAAAATAGCCAGCTAAAACAGTAAAGCAATAAGGCTTGCAAATAGAAAGACAAGAAGATTAGACTCCATCAAAAAACTGAGCTGTTGTCGAGCCAATATCTCACATCTCAGATCTAGTATCGCTGATCCAACCGTTCAAAATGAAGAACTGGATGTCCAAAACTTACTGACAAATTTTCAGCCTGATTCAACGGTGAACGAATCTACATGCGCGATTTGACGGTTGCAGTTTTTGTATGAGCGAAGAGAAAAACTTTTCCGAATTTCCCTCTGTGACGGCTGCGGCTGTGTGTTTTGTTTTGTGACCTAATGCACTCATAACCAGACTCATCCAACACCCTCTCCTTTTAGGTAAGTGAGACATTAAGTGAGTTTCAAGGTTTGGGCTTTTCTCCGCGCAGGAAGGGAGCCCAAAAACCCAACACAATGAATTACTACTAATAATTAATTGGAAAATGCAAACCAACTTTCAGAACCATGATTGAAGAAAATATCATTGAGAGGACAAGAATAAAGACGACTATACAAATAGATCAGTCGACCTTAATCTTTAATCTCCCGTCTCTTTGCTTCCGCATGCGAAGGGAATTGATTAGATCTTGGTGAAATTCTAGACAGGTTGGTGAAACTCCATCGTAGAGACTGAATACAAGATTCATGAGTATTAATTAGCATGGATCTTGGACATTCAGATTATAGTACTGCTAAAGGTTAGTTTAGTCAATTATTTGCAAATTGTACGAACGAGAATGACAACCAAGTCAGCCATCTGAACCCTCCTCGGTTCCTCGTATCATGTAGTTGTTGTGATGTCCCATTTTCACAGATGAGTCCACAGACTAGAAATTCAGCTCCACTTTGCCAGTTTGACAGATCTTGATACCTACGGTCCACTTATTCCCATACCTTCTTCCCCATTTTGTTTAAGTATCTTTTCTCCTGAGTTAAAGTTTTCTTCCCTTGAAGTGATAACATTACACAAGATCTTCTTGTCGATAATAATTGATTCGAGTAACCAACGATAAATTTGGAGATCAGTGTTTAATGGATAGGCGCAAAGTTGTAGCTAAAATATGAGTTTTGACAGATTAGTTGCTACATGTTGCTGTTAAAACTACGGTGAGCGCATTGGCCTCGAATACCTAATGAGTGTTAATCTGTTAGCGAGTGGTGCGAAATCAGATATCACAGAAATATCTCAGTCATTGGTTTTCGTTATATGTGGTGGAACTGTCCAAGACCAAATATCATCATTCATCCTTGGTTAGGCCCATTTGTATCTTGGTTCCTGGTGTCTACTTTCCAGTGACTCTTCGAACTTCTTGGACAGATCTCAATGCTGAGAAGTCCACACTGAACTGGCCCTTCTTCTCTTTCTAATATAAAATAGTGCTGTGGTACAAAATTGTATTCGGATAGTTTAGAATGTTGGAGTAATTGAAAAAGAAAATAATTTGAACCAATAACATACTATTTCTTTTTCTTTGAAACTTGTATCTTAGTGTTATTTAAAAAGAAAAATTATTTATTTATATATTTGGTTTTGATAAAAAACATTACTTTTTGAATTTGAGCCAAAAACTAAAAAAAGAAAAAAGAAAAATAGACAACAACCATCTTCATTCACAAAACTTGAACACATCATAAATCTCAAATCGAGATCTTGTCCATGAAAACCAAACCCCCGAATGAGAAGTCCAAGAATGTACTGTCCTATTTCATTTTAGCATTTAATCAATTGAACCAATTATTAAGGTGGCTAAATAATGAAATTTCAAGTTGAGTGAATTAATGTGTACTTTGTGTCTTAAACTAATGTCAATGACTCCACATTGGATACCTCTTTTCTCCCCCTCACCCTTAGGCTTCTCTTAGGATCACTTGTCTTACTCGTATATTACAGAGAATTATATCTCCCTACTCTACAAGCTGCAAAGATAAATCATACTCTGCCTAATCAATATTCAACTCAGTAATTGACAATTTATTTATCTTTCCGTAATGCCCTAACATTACACTCCCTCGGTTCTAAAGTGATTGTAATCGTTTGAATAGGTGCAGAAATCATGTTTGTGTCGAAGTTTGACACATTAATTTCATTATCTGTTGAAGTCTTTTTTTGTCTTGAGAACTCTGAAGATGCAGAAGAAGACACGGCCGTACATGATGGAACACGGCTGTGCCTAATGGAAGAATGGAAGGCTTGAAGCACGGGCCGTACGAGACCAGACACGACCGTGCAAGCCGGGGCAAGATATTCTCTATGTTTATCTTTTCTGTTTTAATAAAAGGTCTATAAATATCCATGTATCAAACTCATATGATGTGCAAGAAAGTAAAAGACTTTCTAGGATAGTCATCGAGATTATGAAAAGCTTTATCTAGGATTTAAACGAAACATAAAATGAGATTGAGTGACTTGAGGTATCCAATCATTGTAATCGTGTGTATCGATTAGTGGATGTTCCTTGTCGGGTATTTTCTCCCGATGATCGGGTTTTCCCCACGTAAAATCTCTTGTGTTGTTGTTTTGTTTCTTATTCGTTTTGATTTTTTGCTTGTTTATGAAATTTGGATCCATCGGATTCTCGAATCTAAATACATAACATTATCCTTATTGTTTATTATGTGCACTGGGGTGGTTTATATTGAACGAAGTAGGCACCACTATTTTGAGATTGTTAAAAAAAAATAAAAAATTACTCTCTTTTTTCAGATGAATTACAACATAAAACTAAAAATAATCGTCTCATATAAATTATAAAGTTTTCTTAATTGGCAACTTTTGAATGGGTAAAAATCCATAATACTCTTATTTTATATCATATCATCTTCATCATTATTATTTTTTTCTCTTTCCATTCACTCATAATTTTTTCTTACTTTTACTCACCAACACATAAGGACTTTTTTATATATTAAAAAAATTAAGTTATTTGAGACAAAGAGAGTACATTCAATATAAGATATCGAAAATATTATTTCCTTATAGCCAAGAAACCTAAGAAAAATAAAATGGAATAATTAAGCGACGGAGAGAGAGTGCAAAGCCCGAAAGAATCCTTATTATTGAAGAGTTACCATAAATCGTTACCTAGAATCCAACAAACCAACACTACTTCTTCTATTATGTTTTATCCTCACTCGCATACATCATGAGAACTTTTCTAAGACGATTATTAATCTATGTATTATTTCACGTCAAATATATTTAATTTAAAAATTATAATTGTTAGGCTTTCAAAAAAGTATACACCTTATTAAAATAGATAGGATATATAATCAAACCATTTAAGTTTTCACGAGTATTACAGTGAGAATGGGGATGCAAAACCGCGTGGGTCACTTAATTTCTTTCACTTGTGGCTTGTCCCGTATATCTTACTCCAGATAACCGGCTTGCCGTGCCTTGAGTGTAGTACCATGTGTGTCTTTGATGCTTGCTTTTGCATTTAACTCATCCCACATTTCCCATTCTCATCACATCCCGACGCTCCCCTTCGCTCAACCACCTGCTTCATTCAATATGCATCCACCCCTCTCACCATTCTCTGCCCCTCTCCCCTTCATTCCCTTCCTCATCATCTAATCAGAATCAGCAACAGCAGAAATATACGCAGCAGCCCAATCCCACCAACCCTTTCACACACATACAACTCTAGCCATTGGTTCTACAATCCCGGGCATATGGCTCCACTGCCCAGAAATTTGATACTTGTGCTCCTTATCATCCTGGCTGCTGCTGTCATTGTTCTTGTTTCTTATTCAACTGATCATGATCACCGGAATGCAAACCGGCTCCAATTGGGTAGAAGAAGACTCAAAGAGGAGGAAGAAAATGATGATGGAGACACCGATTTTCTCATGGAGATGCCAAAGAAGAAGCAACCCAAGAAACTGGTCGCATCGTCGGTGTCGGTGGGAGCTAAGAACAAGGCCAAGCTCGTCAAGCCTAGCTCCGCCGACAGTCTCAAGAATCAGACCAAGCTCATCAAACCAGCAGGAGGGATTGGTTTTGCAAAGAACAAGACTAAATTACTCAAACCCATCACTGGTTTGTCCACCAAGAACAAAACCAAGTCAGTCAAATCTGCACCCGGGGAGGACGATTTGGCAGCCAGCAAGGGCGAAAAGACGATCGGGCTCACCAAGCTCAAGATCAAGAAGCTCAACTCCACCTCCAGCAAAGCATCCAATTCCACCAAATCGAACAGCGCTCTTTTGTCGAAGAAATCCGCAGATCGGATCAAAACCCCCGGCGGCATCAATGCGAAAAACAAGACAATCAAATCAACAAAAACGACCACACCACAAAAGACCAACGCCGATTCCCAGTCGAAACCAGAAAAGATCACCAAACCCACAATCAAAACCACCAGCACCACCACCACCAAGAACAAGCAGCAACCACAATCACCACAGAAGAAACCAATCCAAACATCCGCAATCGCTGCAAAGAACAGCGACCAAGACGACGATTTCATCTTGGATCTCGCCGACCTCCCCGTCAAATTCCAGCAATCAATCGTCCCCGACCTCCACCTCATCTCGGCCCGAGCCAACAAGCACATAACCACAACCTTCAAGCCCTACATGACCCCATCCCACGCCTACACTCTCTCCACAACTCTCCTCTCCCTCACTCTCATCCTCCTCCCCCTCTTCCTCGTCCTCTTCCTCGCCCGCTGTTTTAAGCTTGCTTCATCATCATCGCTACTGAAACTCCTACCCTTCCTACACACGTACCTGGCAATCTACTTCTCCGTCCTCTCACTCTCCTCCCTCGCCACAGGCCTCGAACCCCTCCGATTCTTCTACTCCACCTCGAAATCCACCTACCTCTGTGTTCAGGTGATGCAAACCCTAGGCTACCTCATGTACCTGCTGGTGAACATGGTATACTTGGTGTTTGTGTTCGGGACAGAGAATGGGCTGGGCTCGAGGTTCTTGGGCCTGGGCCAGACCTTCGTGGGCTTCGCCGTCGGGGTCCATTATTATGTGACGGTGTTTCATCGGGTGGTGATGAGGCAGCCGCCGAGGACGAATTGGAAGGTGCACGGGGTTTATGCGGTGAGTTTTTTGGTGGTTTGTTTGTTTGCGGCGGCTGATAGAAGGAAGAAGACGTATTTGGAGGACATTGGCGAAGAGGGGAAAAAGAACTGAGTTGGATTATTTTTTTTTTAATGATACGGTAATATTTGGAAAACATGAAGGGTTGGATTAAAATTAAATTATCTTCATATGGTAAAATTTTTTTTATGAACATGGGAAAAAATTATATTGATTAACACAGAAAGTAAAATTATCAAATTATCTCCATTTATGATAATAATTACAATTGATAGACCTAAAAAATCAAATAAGGTATGTTATGTCAATTATACCTTTTTTTTGGATTCTTTTTTCAGGATGAATAGTACAGTATAAGTCATTTTGGGATTATTTTTTCAATATATATATACAGGAGAACATTGTTATTTTATATTATTGTCAATCTTCATGACTACATTCCTATACTTAACCGAATAACAAACACATAAAAAATCGATACAAATAGCATCTCGGTCGAAAACAACAAATATTCATTATAGAATCATAACATTCATGATACAAATGAACATCTAAGCATTTAAAGATTGTCCTTTTTATGAAGGAGGCATCTCTTGAGTCTTACAAGTTAATAATTCATAGACAATCCTATATCTACAATAGTCGACATCATTGATGGTCCATGTTGAATCCGTCATTTTGATCCCATGATGTAATCCATCTACTGTAATACATACACCCCGTAATCATTACTGTTAGTTTGCTTGAACCTTTTCTTGATCACTAACAATTTGGGAGCTTGAGTTTTTCTGAACTTGTCGGGATGCAATTATCGAAGCAGATGTGAAAAGTACTTCGTCTGTATACAACAAAACGAGCCAAATTAATGAAGGAAAGGTAAAACCAATAAAAAAAGATCGTTCCATATAGAAACTCATCATATATTTGCTCTGTACTGTATACATCGGGGCTATCGTGATGCAATCGGTATCCTCATACATAGGATCAAGAAGATACACAGTCGATTTACCCAAATTGAACATGTATAAGATGAATGGTCCGCAAACCAACTGCGTAAATCCCTTGAGCACATTTGCACAAATAGACAACTCACAACATAGACCCAATTTCTCTAGCAATAAGGCCTCGAGACCATTAGCCTACCATCAGGAGCAAGTGATTTCAACGCACGCTGCGTCAAGTCATAAAGTCCCCTTTTTTGCTCCAAAATAACTAGAAAATCAGAATCACTAGATGATGGAGCATAGAATATGTTTTGCATTATCCTCGCGAGTTTTGTGGGAATTATCTTCTTCATTGGATGGCCCTTAGACCCACAATACACTGGCACGAAGTAAAAAACTCCAGGAGCAGGGGCTGGAGAAATTGTTGGATGCTCTCGTAGGGATGCTACTGGGGTATGCACTCGGTAACCAATGAAAGCAGAGGACCCTCAGGGAATGACATTGACAGCTGGGGAACCAGATACTCAGCATTGTATGACTAATCTGTAGTGGCCGTGGGGTTGGTCCAGAGAATTGGTTTGTCGTTGTCTAAAGACTGACTGTGAGATGAATGTTGTGCCATCGCAACAAATGTGAGCTGGCTCTGACTAGGAGGGATGCTCTGGCTAACATCGTTATATTCTACATCTTTTCTCTACCTCCCAAGAATCAAGGCCATAAAAACCTTGTATTGTGCATCCATCAATGAAAGTAGAGCCGTGATATGGTCAAGAAGGGCGTCCTATGCCTCCCTAATGCTATCGATGAAATGTCGATGACTCAAAATCTAAAAATATATTAAAATTATTCAATGTAAGTCGAACAACAATTAAAAATAGGATAATGAATTAAATATTAAATAAAAAATAAGAAAATGGTACTTACTATGGAAAGAGCCCTGTATTGATCAAATAAGGAGCGAGGCTCGTACTCTAGTCTGGGGTTGGGGTTTAGAGGATGAATACGCAATCGAATAATACGTCTATACCATGAAAAATAATCGCCTTCACATCTACTTGCCGAAACTTATCTCTCAGATCCGTGTGGAGCGGCTACCTCAGTACACTCATATCCAGAGGAGGGGTAGGAGTTCCTTGGAAGCATCCAAAATATTGCCCAATGACTCTATCAGGCATCTAATACTCCACGATTGGCCCATGTATCAGCGGAGTATAAGCCATCACAGCTACAATATTAACGAACATGAAGATGTCCTCATCAAACATATAATCAATTTCCGCATATGGCTTCCAAGTGAACTCAGTGTTCTGCATTACATAAAGATGCTATTAGGTGGTAGGGTATCGATAAAAAATAATAATCAAAGAGTATTTGGTGATGCGTCAAAAAATAAAAAAATTTCAAGTATATACCTACATCTTATCGAACTCCCCAAAATAATAAACGAGATGGTGATGCGGATTGTTCCTTCAACACTTCCTCCTCAGAGTCTTCTTTCCATCCTTCTTGACGATGTTCTCGATTCACCATCGCTTGATCCGGGAGAAATCATTCTTCATTTTACGAATCGAAATAGGTCATCGAATGAAAATCTCTTTCGTACGACCACACCTACATACAAATAAGAGAATTTAAGACATGATAAATCCAATAGGAGATTTTCAATAAAATAAGAGATTTTAACCTGTAACAATGTTAGGAATCCCGAAACAGAAGAACAAGTTTTACGCGAGGTAAAATGCAATGCCCTGAATAGATACGCCAAAACTGTATCCCCCCATGCCCAAGACACGACCTCAATCATGTCGGCTTGGAACCGAAGATAACGGTGATGCACCGTATTGTTGTTCATTGTGGGGAAGAGAATACCTCCAATCACGTAGAGTAGAAGAGCTTTTGTGTCGATCCAAAGCGTCTCGTCGTCTGCTTCTACGGGTGGAGTACCAAATGTGTTTCGTAACCACGTCAACTTAAATCGACCCCCAGTAAGCCTCTCCTTATTGAACCGCGCACCAAACTCTCTTATATCCGTCCGCTGTGAACTACCTTTGTCGATCGACCAAGTAATAGGTCTCCCTGTCACCAACAACCCCAAGATAAATGCAACATCCTCTAACGTGATCGTATCCTCATCAGTCAGGAGGACGACAACTTTTCTCTAAGTAAGGAATGAACGGAGCCTCGAGTTTTCGAGCTAGATTCTTCCTTTGTCAGGCCTCTCAAGCGGTCCTAGATGGCCATTTCGTCTTTACTAGATACATGTCCGGTGATTTTTTCTTCAGGCTCATGTCATATGCCAGGCTCCTATTCTTGAGTCTTGTGACCGGCTCGACGGATGTCGGAGTCCTCTGCCTTCTCAATGTGCATGACTTCAGAGTTGAACCTTTGAACATAGCTCTTCAGGCTTTCGCCTGGTCTTTGCTATACCTCATTGAGGTATTTAGAGGTCAGCTAGACCCTTCGATTGTTTATGAACTTGACTGTAGACACCTTAGCTAGGGCTTCGAATGATCCGATAGATCTCAAGGGGAGCCCGTTGAACCATACCAGCACAGGTCTCCTGAGCGAGGTGGAGAAGGGCTTATAAATGATGCCGTCCAGCGGCCCGCACAAGTTCATGGGAAAAAATTATATCGATTAGCAGAGATAATAAAATTATAAAATTTTCCTCATTTGTGATAATAATTACAACGGATAGACAAAAAAAAAAACCAAATGAATGTCTGTTATGTCAATTATATCTTCTTCCGGGATTCTTTTTTCATGATGAACAGTACAACATAGTTTTTTTCGAGGCTATTTTTTTCGGATGTATATACAGCAAAACATTGTTATTTTGTCTTATTATCAATGTTCCTGAATACATTCCTAGATTTAACCGAATAAGAAACCCATAAAAAATCGATTCAAATAGCATCTCGGTCGAAAACAACAAATATTCATTATAGAATCATAACATTCATGATAGAGATGAACATGTAAGCATTTAAAGATTGTCCTTGTTATGAAGGAGGCATCTCTTCAGTCTTACAAGTAAATAATTCATAGGCAATCCAATATCTACAATAGTCGGCATCATCGATGGTCCATGTTGAATCCGTCATTTTGATCCCATGATGTAATTCATGTACTGTAATACATACACCCCGTAATCACTACTGTTAGTTTGCTTGGACATTCTCTTGACCACTAACAATTTGGGAGCTTGAGTTTTCCTAAACTTTTCAGGATGTAATGATCGAAGCAGATGTGAAAAGTACTCCATCTGTATACAACAAAACGAACCAAATTAATGAAGGAAAGGTGAAACCAATAAAACAAGATCGTTCCATGTAGAAACTCATCATATATATTTGCTCTGGACCGTATACATCTGGGCTATCGTGATGCAATCGGTATCCTCATACATAGGATCAAGAAGATACACAGTCAATTTAACCAAATTGAACATGTACAAGATGAAATGGGAGTTGATGCACATCGGAATCATCATAAGTGAAGAAGTATGGATCGTAATTTGTCATTCGCTTCTCACATATGTGAAATTACCGAATCGAAAGAAGGTTACGTCTTTAGGGGCCTCAAGGACTGGCATGTAATTTTTTCACGCCTTCTGCGCAAACCAATTGCATAAATCCCTTGAGCACATTTGCTCAAATAGGCAACTCACAACATAGACCCAATTTCTGTAGCAAGAAGGCCTCGAGACCATTAGCCCAGCATATGCATCAATCACCTCATCAAATAACCATTGACCAGGAGCAAGTGATTTCAACGCACGCTACGTCGAGTCAGAAAGTCCCTTACTTTGCTCCAAGATAACTAGAAAATTAGAATCACTAGATGATGGAGCATAGAATATGTCTTGGATTATCCTCGTTAGCTTTGTGGGAATTATCTTCTCCATTGGATGGCCCTTAGGCCCACAATATACTCGCACGGAGTCAATAACTCCAGGAGCAAGGGATGGAGAAGTTATTGGGCTCTCTCGTAGGGATGCTGCTGGGGTATGCACTCTGTAACCAATGGAAGTAGGGGACCCTCAGGGAATGACATTGACGGCTGGGGAACCAGATACTCAACATTGTATGACCAATCTGTAGTGGCCGTGGGGTTGGTCTAGAGAATTGGCTCGTCGTTGTTGAAAGGCTAACTGTGAGATGAATGTTGTGCCACCGTGACAGATGTGGGCTGGCTCTGAGTAGGAGGGATGCTCTGACCAATATCGTTACATTCTGTATCCTTTCTCTTCCTCCCAAGAACCAAGGCTATAAAAACCTTGTATTGTGGATACATCAATATGGAAGTAGAGCTGCGATATGGTCAGGAAAGATGACTTATGCGTCCCTAATGCTATCGACGAAATGTCGATGGCTCGTAATATGAAAATATATGAAAATTATTTAATGTAAGTCGAACAACAATTAAAAAACAGGATAATGAATTAAATATTAAAGGAAAAAAAATAAGAAAATGCTACTTACGATGAAAAGAGCCCCGTATTGATCAAATAAGGAGCGAGGCTCGTACACTGGTTAGGGGTTGGGGTTTAGAGGATGAATACGTAATCGAATAATGCGTCTATACCATGAAAAATAATCCTCTAACGGTAAGACCTCAGCCGGAA
The DNA here is from genome assembly GCA_001925005.1 of Drosera capensis. Classification (NCBI taxonomy): domain Eukaryota; kingdom Viridiplantae; phylum Streptophyta; class Magnoliopsida; order Caryophyllales; family Droseraceae; genus Drosera; species Drosera capensis. Next base: position 25,065 of record LIEC01007787.1, read on the forward strand.
ATGTAACAACAACATCTAATGATGTCTGCCATGCGTCCCAAAGAATCAAATGATTGGATTGTAGTGCCTTCCCATCTACTTGTTGAAACTTATCTCTTTGATCCGTGTAGAGCGACTACCTCAGTACCCTCATATCCAGAGGAGGGGTAGGAATGCCTTGGAAGCATCCAAAATATTGCCGCATGACTCTATCAGGCATCTAATACTCCACGATCGGTCCATGTATCAGCGAGGTATAAGCCATCCCAGCTACAACATTGACGAACATGAAAATCTCCTTATCAAACATATAATCAAATTGCGCATATGTCCTCCAAGTGAACTCAGTGTTCTGTATTACATAAAGAGGCTATTAGGTGGTAGGGTATCGATAAAAAATAATAATCAAACAGTATTTGGTGATGCGTCAAAAAGTAAAAAAATTTCAAGTAGATACCTGCATCTTATTAAACTCCTCACAATAAAAAACAAGATAGTGATGCGGGTTGTTCCTTCGACACTTCCTCCTTAGAGTCTTCTTTCCATCCTACTTGACGATCTTCTCGATTCACCATCGCTTGATCCGGGACAAATCATTCTTCATTTTATGAATCGGAATAGGTCGCCCAATGAAAATCTGCTCGTATGACCACACCTATATACAAATAAGAGAATTTAAGACATGACAAATCCAATAGGAGATTTTCAATAAAGTAAGAGATTTTTACATGCAACAATGTTAGACATCCCGAAACAGAAGAACAAGATTTGCGTAAGGTAAAATGCAATTCCCTAAATAGATATGCCAAAACTGTATCCCCCATGCCCAAGACACGACCTCAATCATGTCGGCTAGGAACTGAAGATAACAGTGATGTACCGTATTGTTGTTCATTATGGGGAAGAGAATACCTCCAATCACATAGAGAAGAAGAGCTTTGGTGTGGATCCAAAGCGTCTCGTCTTCTGCATCCATGGGTGGAGTACCAAATGTGTTTTGTTACCAAGTCAACTAAAATCCACCCCCAGTAAGCCCCTCCTTATAAAACCGGGCACCAAACTCTCTTATATCGGCCTGCTATGAACTACCTTTGTTGATCGACCAAGTAATAGGTCTCGTTGTCACCGGCAATCCCAAGATAAATGCAACATCCTCTAACGTGATCGTATCCTCACCAGTCGGAAAGTGAAACATATTTCTAGTACTCCGTCATCACTTCACCAAGACAGACAACAAGCATGCGTCATTGCACATGAAATGCTCGGGATGAATGAAGGCCCCGAAACCAACTACCTCTATGTAATTTCTCTGGATAAGATTCAAGTCCCAACCCGTTAAGGCCGTCATGGCCTGATCCGAAACAAACACCCCTCTCTCATATTAATTTTCACATAATTAAAATAAAAAATTACTCACGATCACGATCACAAAAATCGATTCACTCATAAAATATTCACAATGAAATACAACAAGCATTGAACGATCACAAGCATAAAACGATCACAATCATAGAACGATCACTTTTATATATGGGACATGTATAGAACGATCACAAGCATAGAATGATCACATACATGATACTCACAAAACATCATAACAAGCATAGAACGATCACAAAAAATGCTTCACTAGAAAAATATGCTCACTACGTGGTTCAAAACATCGTGTGAAACATGTTCATTTTGGTCCCAAAGTATGAAATTATCGATGGGTCCGGGGTTGAGATCTTCCATGGTAGACTCCAAGCTCTACATACCAAACACGACGTAGGAATAAGAACACCAATAAAAAACCCAACATACAAACACATTGTTGGATGCATGCAAGTGAAAACGTACCTTGAGTCGAGAATTCAAGAACTTAATTGAGAGTTTGAGAGTTGAGTGTATGAATCGCAAGAGTCGCAGTCACATTCATAGTAGGGTTTTGAGTTTGAGTTTTGGGAGTTTGAATCGAAAGAAGGCAAATAGGAAGGCGGTATACTAAATCTTCTGTGGAACTTTTCCTCGGATGCTTCCACTATAAAAATTAGCGGATGGACTGCTTCCACTGTAAGGTTTAGCGGATTCTTTATTCTGAAATTCTATGAAATACGCTGTAGCTTTTTGGAGTTCCAATGCAGCTACCTTGATAAAGTATAGTAGAAGGCTTAGCCTTAGTATAAAAGTATAGCTGATGGCTTATTTTTTGAAAGTTTAGGGCTTCTTTAGATTTAGGGTTTGATATAAGAGTTAAGGTTTGACAAAACCATTACTGAACTATAATCATCCACCAATGAAAAATGATGCCTAGTATTACAACGATACAAACATCTACAACGGTTATTCATAACATGATGATTAGATCACTTATCTCCTTCCGGTACGTCGGATGAGCTTTGTGCCATAACTTTGTCATGATTTCTCTTATCGTGATCTGTATAACATTTTTACAATGAGCACTTCCTAAGTTTCTTAGGATCGTACATTTTTTCAATCCCACGATTGATATGTGTTTCCTTCTCACGACCTTTTGTTTGAGATACAACCGGATCCAATATCACATCATCCATATCTTTTACATTGTCAGACTCTTCGTAGACCGTATATCCTTGGTCTTCTAGACTACCTCAATCTGTTTCATCGGGATCAGGGGCTAACTTGGAAATGCTAATCTTTGGCATGTATGGGCCATCACTAATGATGTTGTAAGATCCACAAGTACAACCTAGAGAGGGGTGAATAGGTTATTTTAAAATTTATCAGTATAATGCAGCGGAATAATTAATTTTAACACACTGATATTCTTTACAGACTACAAAGATGGTCTACAGTAGAGACTCAAACTTTGAGAGTTTGTCTCTTTTCCAGTTGTGATTGATTACTAACAGTTCTAATATCTCATAACAATGAAAACCAAATAAAGAACACAGGATTTATACTTGTTTAGAGATTCGTTATTAACTGATAACCAAAAACTTAGTTCAGTCTTTATTTGGTGATCAGTTTAGTAAATCCAAGTTGGGAGTTTACTTTCTTCTTGTTGGGCTTAGAAGACAACCCTTTACAAATTACCTAACTTGTCAAAAGTGAAGAATCTAGATCCTTGCACAGATCCTTCACTCGATCTGCTGCTGCTTTTCTTTTTCAATACAAACTAGTGAATCTTCTTTTTCTTGTTGTCTTCGATTCAGCTCACTTGAACAGTTTTTGAATTTGGATTGTTTTTACACACCTGTGTGTTCAATCACTCAATCAAGAGCTTATAAGCTCTTTGATTCTCTTTTACAGGCTGAGGGAATGAACCCATGACTTGTGTAATTGATCTGATGGTAACAGCTTATCATATGTGAACCTTCACTAATGTTAACTGCTAACCTTTTTCAAATCTTCGTACTCTCACTCTGAACCTTCGATTTGGTTGATGCTTAGACTTCTGACCCAACCTTACCAACCATCTCTACTATACTCCAGTCTGCTTCAACTCTGTCTACTTACAGTATCGTTGAGACCTCTGCTGCACCCAGTCACTGTTGTAACCTTGGCTGCATCCAGATTTGATGCAATCCATGCATTGTTGTGTTGGTCCTCATCTCTAAGTTCAATTCTAGATCCTAAAGTATTTGCAAGTCTTTTGTTGCCTGATGGCCTCTCCCCTGGAGACCTTTGGCTTGATGATTTCTCCCTTTGAGAACTCTGTAGCTTTACAACCTTTTCTCCTTCTATTGCTCCTATTAATTTTCTTTTGAGCTCGTCTACCTTCTCCTGACTTCCAGGGTCAGAAGACTATGCTCAACATGGTCCTCCCTAAGGGCAGAGAAGAGTATGCCAAGCTGGGCCGGGTTGAGTTCGCCCGGCAAACATACAATGATTTTTTTCATATAAGTGTCATGTTCCCATCTCCACCCTTTATTTTCCCGAGTCCGTTGGTTTGATAATATGACTTTGCTCTACCCTTGGAGCAGAACTGATCTTATAACTCATAAGTTTAGGAACTCGAGCCTCGGGGGTTTGTCCTATGGTCCAACCTTTGGTCCTTTGATCAATGAATCTTTCTTTTCACCAACTCGGTGTTCCTTTTGCTTTCGTTGTTACTTCATTGAACTTTTAGCAGCACGGTAGGATAATAAGACGAATAGAGAGTTGACTTTATTGAATAAAAAAGACTAAAAGATTACAGTCAGGTTACATGACTTCTTCAGAGTCTGCCCTCTACTTGCCTTTTTCTTGAGCTTGGGGTCGGGACTCCTTTTGCCTCGTCTTCATCTGGCCCTCCCTGTTCGGGGTCAGGAACTTCAAGCTAAGGTGGCAGGGGGCAATGACTAAACTCAGATCCACTAGGTTGGTCTCCTTATTATTCCGTTTTACGCCAAGGTAAGGTCCACCACCAGGAAGTCAGCAACTCGGGTCACTGTCCGGTTGGTGCCTTGAACCCGAAAGACTGCCGGAAGAGAGACGTACCGTTTAGGGAACACAGAGTTCCTAGTGAATCCGATCAGGGGGGTTTTGAAAGGCTTCAGGTCCTTATCTTCTAGCTCCATTTTCTTGAATACGGAGTAGTAAAGGACAGGATCAGAGGAGCCACTGTCCACCAATATCCTATCCACGTCGAATTCCCTGAAGTGAAGGGTCAGAACCAGAACATCATCATGAGGGAAAGTGATCCCTGACCCATCCTCCTGGAGGAAGCCGACTTTGGAGTCCTCCATAGACCTTTTGTTCTTGTGTCATGAGCTCGTAGAGAGAGCTCGGGAACGCTGATATTGTGAGTTGGTGGGGACAGAATGAACCCTTCCGAGATGAGATTAATCCTCGATCTTTGCTTTAGTCCATCATTCTCCTTGTGCGACGACCTCTCACGAGGTCGGAATTGGTCTGCCACAAACCTTTTCAGGGCTCCCTTCCTGATTAATTCTTTTATAGCATCCCTGAGATGGCGACACTCTTCCATATCGTGTCCATGATCTTTAGGATACAAGCAGTAGTGGTAGGTGTTTCGGCTGCATCCTCAGGAGCATTTCTTTTCTGGGTTTATCTGAAGGGGATTCTCTTCTCGAGCTCCCATTAGTACCTCGGCTCGGAAGGTGTTGAGCGGTGTATGCCATGGATAGGTGGAACCCTTCTTCCTGTTCTTCTTCTTCTTCTCTTCCCGACTTGAGGAGGGCATCCTTTCTCCAAGTCAAGAATGAACAAAGCCCCAATTTTCCACGCTAGATTCTTCCTTTGTCAGGCCTCTGAAGCGGTCCTAGAGGGCCATTTCGGCTTTAGTAGATACATGTCAGCTAATTTTTGCCAGTAGGGTGGTGTAAATTCAAGGGCACTTCAGGCTCATGTCATATGCCAGGCTCATATTCTCCAGAACTCTGACCAGGCTCGACAGATGTCGGAGTCCTCTGCCTTCTCAATGTGCACAACTTCAGAGTTGAACCTCTTAACATAGCTTTTCAAGCTTTCGCCCGGTCTTTGCTATACCTCATAGAGGTTTTCAGAGGTCAGCTAGACCCTTCGATTGTTTATGAACTTTGCCGTAAACACCTTAGCCATGGCTTCGAAAGATCCGAAAGATCTTGAGGGGAGTCCGTTGAACCATACCCCTACAGGTCCCAGAGCGAGGTCGAGAAGGCCTTGTAAATGATGCCATCCGGCGACCCGCACAGGTTCTTGGAGGTCCAAAAGGTCTGGATGTGGTCGAAGGGGTCCTCTGTGTCATAATAAGATTCTGTCGCAGGCACCTTGAACTTGTCTTGCGGGAATATTCTGTTGATTTCGGGAGTGAAGAGCGTCTCCATCCTCAGTTTGACTTCGTGCTTCGAGTCTTGAAGAGTCTCTTTGATTATCTTAAAGAGCTCCTCGACCCTTTCCTTCGACTCTTGGGTGGGGTCCGGAGTTGCCTCTAACCTTTTTGGCTTTTCTAGGGGATGATTCTTGACAGACCTTGAGTTCAGGAGACTTCTTAGGTCCTCCGCAGGGGTGATTGAGTGGGAATGAGTGTGTTTGGATTCCCTCTATCCCTCTTGCGGAGCCTTGTAATGCTTCATGTGATGTATGAGGTCGATTTGGGGTACCGTCCTACGTTGGTCCCGAAGAGTGGGGACCAACTCGGGTTAAACACTAGGTCCTACCCCGACCTGATACAGGGGCAGTCTTTGGTTCAGCAGATCGGTCATCGTTCTCAGGATGGCCATGGTGCGCTTCTCCATTTGAAGCCAGAGTTGATTGAATATCTCGACGATCATTGCTGTATATTCTCCAGATCCCATCGCCTTATCCTCCAGGCCCGCTTAAAGGGCAGGGAGTTGGAACGACCTTTGCTAGTCGTCAATATGGGCTTGTGCCTAGTCTCGGGCACTCTGTCGACTTCGTGTCATTGGACCTTGCCCCACAGAGGATGCCAAACTGTTTGTGCAAAACTTGGGATATCCGATTCAAGTTTAAAAGTCGGGCCTGAGCTTCTTGGGCCCGGGGGTTCTGTTGGATAGGTTGATTTGGACCTGATCCAGGTACGAAAACCTACGAGAACCATAAACAATAAGCTAGGTTAGTCGATCCCGAGGTGAGATCCTCGGGGACCGACTCTGATGCCTAAGTGAGTCTTTGTTCGGGGATGACTGAAATGACAGAGTTGGGATCAAAAGAGAGCTTACTTTTGTGAAAAATAAATGAGGATATTTATAGGGTACTATTCACCCTCTTAGTGGTGGACATTTGTCACCATCGTAAAAGGTGTGGACTTAGCAATCCATAAAGTGTCACTTGACCTTTTGTAATAGGCTCTTGGCTTAATGGTGTTGGACCCTTTGTTGCGCTTTTAACCCATTAGATCATAACAACTTTGCACCAACAATGGTTTGTATTTATCATTTAGCATGATCAAAGTCAATAGGGTTTTGAACGGGTAAAAGTGATTAATGAAAAAGAGGTGAGTCCCCTTTGTGACCGAATGCAAGTAAGCAAAGTTGCTTGTCACAACTAGCCCAAAACCATTACGGGCCAAAGAGAAAGGCCTAAGCTCCATAAGAAGGCCCAAGTTTCATAACATTCTCTAAACTTACGGAAGACAGAAGAATTCTAGAGAATGCTAGGAACTTGTAAATATCTAGATATTTTTGAAGAGTATTCTAGAAATTCGATTGTAACCATATGATCGAATCATTGTCCACCGGCCAATTAAAAGGTGGACAACTATATAAACCCCACCGGGGGAGAACATTTGGAACAACCAATAAAACAAACACAATCAATCCAAGATAGCCATGAGAGCAAAGCATTCCATTGCTTCCGAGCTGGTTCCCAAAAATCTCATTCCCTACATCTGGTGTCCCATTTTTTCATATGGAAACAAGGAGAAGTGTAAGCCTAAGCGAAGGTTGAGAGTAGCTTAAGTGCCGTATGGGTCGTGAGTCTTTTGACCCCGTGACAGCTAGTATCAGAGAGGGATGTCGCAAGGAGGAATGACGGATTCAAGCATGACCAAATATGCTCACTCTCTTGAAGAGCAGACGAGGAACGCCACCATGAGAAAAGGAAGAGGGAAATAGAAGGATATCCAAGAGGCCTTTGAGTCACGACTCGAACGGGTGGTAAGGCTTGAGGAGGAAGTTCCTAGCAACGAGACCATCGAGGATCAGGAGGATCAACTCAAAGTGAGTTGCAAGGAATCTTAACTCTTGCTTGGATAATTGATCGGGGTCATTTTTATGTGAATTTAACTTAGCATTTTCTTGGATAATTGGATGAAATATGTTAAATATGATTTTTTTTCTGTCATTAATTTACATATTTCTAGAACCGTTGCATTGTAGAAGAAGTAAAAGTTTCATTTCAAAATTTGTGAACAGAGTTTAGAGCATTTACAGCTTCACTCCAACCAAGTAGAAGGGACAACAAGGATTTCCACTGCAGGAATGCTTCAAGAGATTGCCCCATTTGCAAATGATCGATTAAACAACAAGACATGATCACAACAAAAAAACAGCAGCAAGCATTATGGAGGCCCAAGATGATCCAAAGGCCCAAAATGACACCACTTCTTCTCCACATTTGTTCAGCTTTCAGAAAGTGTCGACACCAACGGGATCACGCGCAACAGCCGCAGACATGCTCCAAAGATTGGATTTTTTAACCACCAAATCGTGCGGCCCAAATCTCCACTTGCCAAGATTTTCCACGGGCATGTTCCAAAGATCTGATTTTGGGATTTGGCGACTTCCTTGTTTGATTGCCAAAATTCCATCTATAAAAGACTCAGAGAGGACGAAGAACAGGGGGAGAGGCATACCTTAACATTAAGCTGTATTTTATACCAAAAACTGAGAGAGGATAAAAGGAGGAAGACATTAACATTCTTCTCCAAGTATATTAAATAAAGTAGAAACCAAATCTGATCCTACGACCTGACCTCAACCCTCGTCGAATGCCACCAATCCAAAACTATGGTGACGACCCATGCGCCAGCCTTTTTCCACTGACATTTTGAAGAAGCTCTCATCAACCGCTTCTTCACACCTCAAGAAGAAGCTCTCATCAACCGCATGCCAGATCCATCGCGGAGACAACATCGGAGAGAGAAGGAAGAAGGCAACCCGCTGAAAAGACTTCGGATAGAGGAGGATGCGACGCCGGACAGAGGAAGGAGAAAGGAGGCGGACCTAAGAAGGGAGGAAGTGAGGCGGCTGGGGGAAGAAGAAAGGAGGGTTGGGCTCGAAGCCCAACAGAGGCCCAATTACATCCGGCCCAAATCAAAAGCCCCAAAAGGTGGTGGAGGCCGAGCAGCATCAGTCCAGGCCCAAATCAATAATTGGTGCATTTTTTCCTTGAAATTTATGATGGTTGGTTCATTGAATGCTCTGTTTTGCTCTCCAAACATTAGATTCATTAACTAAAATCCATAGAGCTAAGATGAAGGTTTGTTAATACATGCATATGCATTGTTATCAAGCTATGATTGATATGGCTCATGATGAAGTGGTTATTACGCTCTTAACACTTTTATAAGATTGATCACCTTGTGAATGATATGTTTCGTACAATTGAGACCGAGAGGAGATATTGTATGAATGCTCAAGTAATAAACACCATGGATTAAGTTGATATAAAAAACAATATATAACTTGATACATACAGTAGTTATAGGCATAGATGTCTCAATTCCTATGTTGAAAACTAAAGGATTTCACAAATCTTAATGCATTAGTGTTTTCCTAAATTCATATTAGAAATAATATGGGTTTTTAAAAAATAGTAGCGTTAATATTGCTGGAGAGAGAATATTAATGGTTTCAGGAAATTCTGCTGTTACATGAGAGCATAAGTCATAGCCACGCTAATATTACATTGAAGTAAATTTGCAAACCTAAGCCTTAGCCACCTCTCACTTTGATTAAACTCATTCTATTTAATATATATTATTTAGACAATCACCAATTATTTCATTATCTAGATAAAAAGAGGATAACATAATTTCGGTACTTGATTACATAATCCATGTGGGTTCGACAACTCGGTATTTATTTACCAAATAATACGCGAATAGTGCACTTGCTGTTTTTCCAGTTAAAAATTACATTGGTCAATAATTTTCGTATTACATTTCTGTTCTCTATAGCGCTCGCGAAAAGCTCCTGAACCGTTGGGAGAAGAGTTGGGTTCGAACCGCCAAAGCCAAAGGATTTCTCTTCAATATAGAGCAATATTTCCAGCAACTCGGTCTCGAAGATGAAGAGAAGAAGATCAAGACCATCGCACTCTTTCTCTCAGATATAGAAGTGGGGACGTTCACTCTTGATACATGGAAGGAGTTTAAGAAAGATCTTAAGTTGCACTTCTATCCCGAGAAGACCCACCATTACAGTAGCGGAATCATTTTTATAGTTCAAAAGGAGTGATTCATCGAGGAACCAGGTGCCGAAGAGCAACTATGAGAAAGGTGGAGGAGAGAAAGAGATTAAAAGAAAATACCCATCAGGTTTTCCTAGTAAAGGCGGCCAAAATAAGAGTGACAGCGGAGGGTGGAGCAAAAATCCCAGGGAAGAAGGAAAGCCCAAGGGAGAGGTAAAGTGCTACCTATGTGATGGTCCTCACTATGTGCGAGAGTCTCCAAAGAAATAGACGCTCACTGCTATGGTAGCACATGTGGAAGAAGATTCTGTTCAGGAACCGACCAAGGTGGGGTCGCTTTGAATCCTTTGCATGGTGAAGGCTATAAAAGAAAAGTCTTCATCAAAGGGATTGATGCACGTCGATGTATTGATTGGACCGTACATAACTCGTGCCTTGGTGGAAACAGAGGCAACCCACAACTTTGTCTCAAAAGAGGAGGCAAAGCAACTCGATCTAAAGTTGACCGACGAGAAGGGATAGTTAAAGATCTTAAACTTGGAAGCATAACCTATTTACGATGTAGTACATGGGGTAAAATTACGGATTGGAGAATGGAAGGGAACGGTGGACCTCTCGGTCGTTCCCATGGATGACTACCCCTTTGTCCTAGGATTGAATTTCCTAGGCAAAGTTAAGGCGTTCGCGATCCCCTTTTCTTGTGCTATGTGCATAGTAAAGGATGATGAAGCCTGCATGGTACCAGTAATGCGATGAGAAGACAAGCCCAATGCAAAGGTACTCTCGGCCATGTAGCTCTCTAAGGGTATCAAGAACGGAGAACCTACCTACCTAGCAACTCTAAAGGTAGACGTAGAACACCGTTCAAATGAGGAGGTGCCCGAAAGGATATCGAAGGTGCTTAAGGAATTTAAGCATATTATGCCGAAAAAACTTCCACCAAGAAGGAAGGTGGATCACAAGATCGAGTTAGGGCCAGGAACGAGACCACCTGCAAGAGAGCTCCATATCGCATGGCACCTACGGAGTTGGAGGATCTCCGTAAACAATTAAAAGAGTCATTGGATGCTGGTTTCATCCAACCTTCTAAAGTGTCATACGAAGCTCCCGTGTTATTACAAAGGAAGAAAGATGGTTTGCTTCTATTATGTATCGATTATCGAGCCTTAAACAAGGTAACCGTCAAGAACAAGTATCCCATTTCCTTAATTGTAGATTTATTTAATCAACTTGGGGGAGCAAAATACTTCACCAAGCCAGACTTGCGGTCGGGATACTACCAAGTAAGGATCGTCGAAGGAGACGAAGCAAAGACAACGTGTATTTATTTTCTTGGGCATCAGATCAAGGAAGAAAGGCTATTGATGGATGAAGGCAAGGTGCGGGCTATCCAAGAATGGGAACCACCAACCAAAGTGACAAAACTTCATTCCTTTCTTGGGCTAGTCAATTGTTACCAGCGATTAATAAAGGGGTACTCGGCCATTATTGTCCCTTTGACAGACCTTTTCAAGAAGAATCATGCCTGGGCTTGAACGGAGACGTGCCAAAGTGCCTTTGAGGAATTGAAGTAAGCTGTAATGACTTAACCAGTGCTAAACCTGGTCGGCTACCCCAAGCCATTTGAGGTACACACAGATGCTTTAGACTTTGCTATTGGAGGAGTTTTGATGCAGGAGAATCATCCAATAGCATATGAAAGCCGAAAACTCAATGATACGGAGCGACGCTACACCGTCCATGAAAAGAAGATGACTGCGGTGTTTCATTGTCTCCAAGCATGGCCGCATTACTTGTTGGGTTTGAAGTTTGTGGTAATGACGGATAATGTTGCCACAAGCTACTTCCAAATACAAAAGAAGCTAACTCCAAAGCAAGCAAGGTGGCAAGTTTTACTGGCGTAGTTTGACTTCGAGTTCACTTATAAACCCGGGAAGGTGAACATTGTCGCAGATGCTCTAAGCCATAAGGAAGCCTTAGTGGCCTTGTCCAGACCTCAATCCACTGTATTGGATCGAATCAAAGGACTAGAGCATGATCCAATGGCAAGAAACATGGTGAATCTTGCCAACAAGGGAAAGACCCGACGTTTCTGGATGCAGGATGGCATTCTTTATACAAAGAGAAATCGGGTCTATCTTCCGAAGAAGGTAAACTAAAGAAAGGAGATCATAAACGAGTTTCATGACTCTAAATGGGATGGACACCCCCGAGCACGACGAACGCTGGCCCTAGTAAGTGAATGTTACTATTGGTCTGGCATGAGCGATGATGTCGAGGCATATGTAAAGACATGCCTTACTTGCAAACAAGACAAAGTGGAACAACAATCACTAGGAGGACTTCTGGAGCCGCTTCCTATTCCATCTCGACCATGGGAAAGTGTTTCCATGGACTTTATTGTGGCGTTACCAAAGTCTGAAGGATATTGATCAATTATAGTGGTGGTTGATCGTTTCACCAAGTATGCAATATTCATCCCAGCTCCAGCAGACTGCAGAGCCGAAGAAGCAGCCCACCTCTTCCTTAAACATGTCATCAAGTATTGGAGATTATCACAAAATATTATGAGTGATCGAGATTCGCGATTCATAGGCAAGTTTTGGAAAAAAACTATTTAAACTCTTGGGAATGGACCTCAACTTTTCCACAAGTTTTTATCCCCAAACAAACGGCCAAACTAAGAGGATAAATACTAAGTTGGAGTCTACATGTAGTAACCCGTTCGAATTGGCAATGGGACAACAACCTGCAACTCCCAACACATTAGCAGGAGGTTACACAGGAAGCAACCTCGCCACTTTCAAGGATGCTAAGAAGTGACACGAACAAGCGGACTTGGCACATTCGCAACTTAATAGAGCAGCTAAGAGGATGAAAAAGTTGGCTCACAAGCTTAAAGGCCTCTGGAACTCCAAGTAGGGGACCTCATAATGGTAAAGCTCATACCCCAACAACATAAGGCCCTAAGAAAGGTACACAAAGGCTTAGTAAGAAAATACGAGGGAACTTTTCCAATAATAAAAAGGGTTGAGAAGGTTTCCTACCACTTAGACTTGCCGTCAAGATTTAAAATTCATCCGGTCTTCCACGTGAGTATTCTGAAGCCGTACCATCAAGATAAAGGGGAACCAGAATGAGGCACATCAATGCGTGCACCAACAGTAGCAATGACCATTTCCTACGATAAAGAAGTGGAAAAAGTATTGGCTCATCGAGAAGTTAGATGATCCAAAATACGACACCATAAGGTACCTCATCAATTGAAAATACTTACCCACGGAGGAAGCCAGTTGGGAACCTGAAGACTCCTTGTGGCAATTCAAGTAACACATCGAAGACTTCAAAAACATTACAACGAGGACGTCTGCGACATATGTGGAGGAGGATGTCACAACTAACCCAAAACCATTACAGGTTCAAGAGAAAGGCCCAAGCCCGAGAAGAAGGCCCAAGTTTTAGAACATTCTCCAAATTTATGGAAGACTCTGGAAAATTTCAAAGAACTCTAAAACTTGTAAATATCTAGATATTTTTATAGAGTATTCTATAACTTCGATTATAATCGTAGGATCGAATCAATCTCCACCGTCCAATCAAAAGGTGAACAACTATATAAACCCCCTCGGGGGAGAACATTTGGAACAACCAACGAAACAAACATACTCAATCCAAGATAGCCATTGAGAGCAAAGCATTCCACTTCTTCCGAGCTTGTTACCAAAAATCTCATTCCCTACATCGGGTGTCTCATTTTGCCTTACGGCAACAAGGAGAAGACTGAGCCTAAGTAAAGGTTGAGAGTAGTTTAAGTGTCACACGGGTCGTGAGTCTTTAACTCCATGACATGCTGCTCCCTTTGAACGGCTAAAAGTGCTTTACAACATAGGACCATAAGTTTATAGGTTTGTCGATTTTTTCGACAAGTCATAAATAATTCTATTTGTGGTTATGCAAATCCAACGGTCAACGTTTAAGATTATTGATTTTTTGATTATTTGTTTTTCAAAAAATCACAATAATAGAAAGAGTAGAATCATATCTCTTAGATCTCCCTAATAATAAATAAGTTTATGGTTAGATGAATTAGTGGTTAGACACACATAGAGTTATATTTTTTTCTTAAATTTGCAAGTCCTCAACTTGATTTTTTAATATATTAATATAAATTTATTAATTGATGAATTTAATTTTTTTTTTGCATGACCTTTGAACTTTTTATATTTTTAAAATGGTTTTCACACTTTGAATAACTTATATTAAATAAAATATAAATAAATGCTTATTTCTTTTAGCAAAAGTAGAATAAATGTCCACAAATAATTGTCCATATTTTCATAAGTGCATCCGTTCTTTACACCTCTTCTTCCTCTTGAGTTTTTTTTTTTTTGGAGGAAAAAATACTTTTTCTTTAAAAAGAAATGATTATTAAGCGATACATTTCATCGTTGCTGATACAATAAGGAGAAACTAATCAAATGGATTGCAATTACTCTTCGAGTAAAGTAGTTCCAATATAGAATTATTTTAGTTTATGTATTAACACATTCAAGTAAGAATGAGATAAATCTTGAGTTGTTACTAAACACATATAACATCAATGGGTTATTAAACAATGGGAAATGAAATATCATTGCAAATCAAATATATTAAAAAAATGAATTTATGGTTAAATCACATATAAATTTATGTGTAGTTAGATCGTTGAATTTGAAGATCAACGATTGACATTAAAAATCTCTCTCTCTCCTCAATTAATGTAAAAATTATCTTGTAATCTTAAGCATTGATTTTTAAATCAAACGGTTTAGTCACATATAAGTTTATATGTGATTATCCACAAATTCACCAAGCCCATAAATTGTGTGCAATCATAAAGGTGAAGTGTTATAATTAATAGAGGACCAATCAAATATAGTATCAACGAAATCAAATTTTGATATCAAAAAAAATATAACTTAGTTTTGCATATTTATAATAGACAAGTCCTAAACCTGGTTTTAATATATCAATAGATTTTTATTAATATTTAACTCTATTTAAATAATTACATGTAAACTTTTTTTAAATAAATATTTTAACAATTTTTTTGTTAAGTTTATACTTTGAGTAATTCATTATTGAGCATAATATATATGATTATTATTTTTTTACTAAATTAAATATGTATGTTAATTAAGATTATTGAAGAAGAGTAATAAATTTTGTATTGATTCATAATAAAAAAAAATGATCTTCATTCTTAGAAGAAATACATTATTCAACTTTTATTTGAAGTTTTTTTTTCTAATCATATAAACTTTTAGTTTAATCATTTGTGATGATAACTAAAATTAAAAAAATACCAATAATGTTTTATATTTATATTTTATATAATATATTATCACTTTTTTACACATTTGAAACATATTGAATTTTTTGAAACAAAGAAGTGTCAATATATTGAATATATTTGATTTCTTATCATAGATGAGAAACCATTTAATTCATGACCAAATAAACTTGGTATCAAAGAAAACCCAACTTCGATATCAAAAAAGATAAATGTATCTTTATATATATAAATAGATTTGTTAAGAGGATCTTCTTATTTGCTGGTTTTGATGATCCTGTGCGAGGAATCTTGATGAAAAGATCAGCATTGGTTTCATGATGAAAAAATCAGCATTGGTTTCGTTCAAACAAGGTGCACCTCGTCGGCCACAACAGTCAACTATCACACGCAGAACTCTCAACTTACCTAACCCAACAACGATCGAGAAAGACAAAGCCCAAGTTAACTACTCCATAACAGGAAGAAATTAACAGAAATATACATCAATACTCCAATCAGTCTCAAGCAACCACTAGAAAAATCCCAGGAACAATTCGATGTATTTTTCACATCCATACCAGTGTCACACGCCTTTGATTCAAGTATGATACAAATGCAGGATCGATAACCAAACATCACAGTAACAATCACATAATGGTATGCCTGTCGTAATATACAGGCAAATACAACTGCATGCCGTAGAACTGTCTGTACCAATGTACTAGCCAGCGATCTCATGGAACAAAGGATCGTCAACAATAAGGTCAGGCCAATACATAGAGATGTCATTGCCTCCATAGCTGAAGTTACTGCAAGCTTCCCCAGGATTACCGAGCACAGAATTGTCCACTAGCCTGTCTACAGCAGGAGGCATAGGCAGAGGCGGAGAAGATGAAGACAAAGCAGCCCACGGGAAAGGCGGGCTTGCGACAGTTACATTGGAGGTCGAATTAGGCTCAACCATATCGAATGTGCTATCAACATGGGACTCCAGACCAGGCAGATTATTGAAAGTAGAATCAAGAGACGGCGGCACTTGATGATTTGGATTACCAAGTAAGCTTGATGTATCAGTAAAGTCGGTGCATTCTTTGAGTGAGCAAATCGAGTTAAGAAGCTGGAGTGTTTGCATCTCCATAGAGGAGGTGGCCAATGGAGAACTTGGAGGCTGAAGAAGGTACTGCAAGCATTGAAATTTTGCAAACTCAGATTGCAGCCTCAGAGACTGTTCCTCCCATGGATAGTGTTCCATCAGATCCTTAAGATTCGCCAATGCAATCAGATGGGGTAAGCTCGAGAAGAAATCTGTTCGAGGCCGATGAGTAGTGGGATCAAAACCCATTTGAATCAGCTTCTTCTTCAAATGGGTGTTCCAGAAATTCTTGATTTCATTGTCAGTCCGCCCAGGTAGATGTTGAGCTATTGCAGACCACCTATTTATCAATTAGGAAAGAAACAGAAAACTTTATCCAAGGACGCTAAATGCCATACAATATGCAAACCATGATATCAGGTAAAATCTCTTAGCAGCTGTACGTAAACCTGTCTCTGATATCAGATTTAGGGATAACACCCACCTGTCTCTGATATCAGATGTAGGGATAACACCCAAATTAGGCCTGAGTAGCATGCCTATGCTATATGTGAAATGGGATCATCTTTTAACCCAAAAGGTTAGATCAATGGGTTATGGGTTGTTCACATATATAAACTATTTTTTCATTCACGATCGATGTGAGTAACCACTTAACTCAACCAAAGGAAGCTGGTATTGGATTGCTTGGCATAGTCAAAACCACCTGAAAATTATCCGCTGACCCATTTAAATTCCCCACCTTTTGTAACGATAAGGATTAACGTCATTCAAGAACTCCTACCTGGAAACTCGCAGCGACTGAATTCTACCGGTTAAATTTTCTCTCAAATTTTGGCTGGCATTTTTTCCTATTCTCACCTATAGTCATGAGCAAGGCAAGGCCTTAAAGCAGTAACATGCTAGATGTTTTTTTTTATAGCATTTCCTATTTGTATGATAATCATGCAAATAGCATAAACGCTAGAAAAGTATACACATAACATGTTCCTTTGGTGTCCAAAGAACTTTTCAGCAACTTCCATCAGAAAAATTCCACTCAAATCAAACTAGCAAGGTGCAGCCAACACACCCACCAGTCAATCAGTTCACACAATTTGACATCTCATGAACCTTCATGCTCAGGATTATTTAGAAAAAACCCCATTTGGGTGCTAGCAAATCCTGTCATCAGTTCCTAAAGAAGAAGCCTTGTTTTACCATGCCGTGGATTGGAACTCGGCCTTTTATAAATATAACTTCCAGCTTCCCGTTTGATATATATCTATTCCCATTAAGCAAAATTTCTATCCTGAAGAGGGTGGTGTGAAGTTTACTTGTTGCCCATGATAGCGTGAAGATTCAGAATTTTGTCTTCCTCTTGTTGTGAAAATTTCCCTCTCTTTATATCGGGCCTCAGATAGTTTGTCCATCTCAATCTGCAACTCTTGCCGCATCTGTTAAGACCTGCAAAAAGAAACATGGAACCTCGAATGAAAATGATACAGATAGAGAGAGAGAGACATATAAATGTTGAAAGTCCTGAACCAGCTAGCTTGGGTAGAGCCCTCCAACTTCCATGGCCATGATTTTGAATGTAGGAGACGAGTTTCTGATCCTCTTCAGCAGTCCAAGGACCCTTTTTGAGGCCAGGTTCAACGCAGCAGGGAGTCCGTCCCATAAACAACTTCTAAATTCTTTGTCTTCTCACTGTGATCGTGTCTGCCTCCTCGACATCCTACCAAAACTGCCTCACACTATATATAACACCCACTAGCAACCTGAATTATTTAATTCTAAAAGTAGCCTGTCTATGTGTTCCATTCCCATTTGCAGGCACCCAGCCATGTCACCTTTGCTTCTTACACTGACTAATCGAATTCAATGCTGATGCTATATAAGAAAATTCAAGCTCTGTGATGAAATTATTCCTTCAACAGAACTCCAGTATATTTGCTAATATACACATACCTGCTACAGAGGGCTGGTATACACAAACCTGCTAGGTAGCAGCATTTCGCTTAAACGTCTCTTATCCATGGAAGATAAAAAGAATCAAATAATTAGATCTCCTAAAAGGCCTCCGAAGTAGTAGAAATTATCTATATTTGTTTAGCGCCTCTGAGGTCTAAATTAAGTACATTATATTCTAACAAGCAAGTTCAGTATGGGCTTTGGGGTGAGTGTTTAGGACTCTATGTAAGTAAGATGCAGATATAAGAGGAAACCAAGGAAACAGTGATTAAAATAATACTATACAAGAACAAATTATGTCAGATCATCAAAGTACTTATACGGCATTTACCCTACATTTTACGTACGCATGCATAAACAATGACAATATATATGTGAGACAAGAAGAAATCTGCAGTTTAGCATCATAAATATAGAACATTGAAGAGAAATTTTAAGGAAAATATTCGAGCATCATACCAGACATATGTCATGTCATCGCTGGTCAGAAAAGCTGAATCGTATCTTGTACACAATAAAAGTTTTGTTGAGGATATGTGTGAGTAGCTTTACCCACATCGACCGTGGAGAAAAAGAAAAAGTAAAATATATATATAAACAACCCATAACCCATCAGCTTAAGTTTTTGGGTTAACAGTTGAATTCAGTTCACATGTGTATTCTACGTTTTCTCTTTAGTCGTTGACTGCATGGCTTTCATGAACCTATCTATATGTATTGATTCTTTTTTTCAACAAAAGAAGATATTTTAATATTTTATAGATGCCCCTGGTAGCAATAAAAAGGATGGCATCAACAAGATTGGAATCACATGGTAGAGCGACCCGATGTGAGTTTGAATAGATGCATTCCAATTTCATAGGAAAAATGCACATAACAAAATACTGAACTTGTGAACTTTTTCAGAATAATGGAAACAGAAGATAGCAAATATCTTTGTATGCATGTTACTATGATTTAGTATGTAGTTGACGAACCAAGATCTGCAAACATAACATAGTTCATACTAGAAGGCCTTGATAATATTAATATCTTAACGCTACTCGTCACTAGAATGCCCTGAAGCGTGGAGATTGGAGAATGCACCACACATGAAGTACCATAAAAAAGAGACAGTAAATATGAGAGTTGGAGGAACCCATGATTACATTTCACAATCGCACTGATACACTGTATACAATATATGAATCAACTCTATCAAATAGCTTATTATAAAGGCTTACAGCAATATGATGTATCATGTAAATGTGTATTAATAGTTGATACAATAACACACATGTATCATGATGGAAAGAATAGCTCGATGTGAAAATGATCAGTCACCAACAGAAAAGATTAAAATCAGATCAGTTGTTCCATATAGCAAATAGATGTATGTACCACCAGTCAGTTAACTAAATGCAAGACTAAAAATATGAGCACGATGATTATGTTGTATTTGCTATTCAAGTGATTCAGAATCTTATTTTAGTGTATCTGGCGACATCAATTGATAGTAAATGGAGAAGGAATGACATATTAACCTTCTGAAAACCAATTATATGGAGTAATTAAAAGGAAAAGAAAAAGAACCGAAGTGACATCAAACGACCACATTAATGTATAAGAACAGATATTTTTTCCATCTTCAGAGAAGAGAGATCCGTCAACAAATGGATTCAGCTCATTCTTGCAAGTATAAGCAATAGTAGTAGTACTTTCTTTCCCTTGAAGGATATTGACTGCATGAAAACCACGAAAATCTTAGAGTATAATGCAGAGAAGTGACAAAATAAAGGCTCTTAAACAGTTCTAGAAATAGTCTTTTGAATTAGATGCTGAAAAAGAAAAAAGAGAAATCATAAACAATGTTTCAAAGAAAATAAAAGGAGTTCGTACACATAATCGGATTTTATCTTATAGCTTGATAACATTTATTGTGGTATATCCTCTTCTCCTCGCCTTCTGTATATAAATTTTGTTCTTCCAATACTACAAAGAGAGCAGGGAAGTGGATTTGGTATCCTGGTGCATTCTTCAATGTTCCAAATATACCCAATAAAGATATAAAATTCATCACATATCCATTCACTATGGAAAAAATCATAAAAGTAAGATGATTTTAAGTTTCAACTTCTCGAATTAACCCTATAACATCCACTAAACTAACAATCAGTTATTTACGCTTAATTTTGAATAACGAATAGTGTATGTTTGTCCTGCAGCTGTGATCGCTGAGTTGCTTAACATTTTGTTACTATTTTGCCATGCAACCCTGAGTGCAAAATGACTCTAATTCATTTGGTGCAAATTCTGGTTCTTGCTTAACACTGAAGAGCTAGACGCAAAACCCACTGATATATCCATACCCAATACTCCGGAAGGCTATTGTGCTTTAGGAAAATAATGCTTAGAAGGGTAAAGCACGCATTCATTCTAAACCTAACAATTACTCCCTCAATCCCAAAATTTTTGCAATGACACAAATTTTAAGGTGTAATTTAATACGATCAAACATAATTTTCTACAAAATTATTATGAAACACTAATGATAGATTAAGTTGTAAAATTTAATCAGGAACCAATTTAAGATTTTTCTGATATTGTTAAGAATAAGAATGGGGCATTTCAAAGTGCATACCATGACATTTTGGGGGTTTAGATCCTTAAAGCTAATCATACGTGATGGTTAAGAACTCGTTATGCATAGGAAATGCAATAGGTCCAATGTAGCCTTTGATGGGTTCAGTAATCAGTTCATAAGGTACAATATACATACTGAAACTGTTCTATGAACTTAGTATACTACTATAATTAGGTATATGCATGTCTTAGAAATTAGTTTTCAGCTGTGAAGAATTTACAAAAGAAAAGTGACACATCCATTCTATTTTTTATATGACCAACCAGTTCGCAATTTCCAATCAAGGAAACCAGGTTAAAAAAAATGCAAACTATAGAACTGCTGTGAAAGAGACGTTTAGAAAGTGACGGTTTGCCCATTAGGAAGCTAGTAAAAGGGGAAGTTGGTGCGGCAAACCATTGATTTCTACTATCTTTCAAACACGCAAATGCACATCTTTCGCCTTGTGTATGTAATAGAGAGCTTTGATGGCTCTTTCTTTCTTCATTTTCCTTGTCGTCGAGCTCATGGCCTTGTTCTGATCTTCCTTGTCCTGCGTCAAAAGCAGAGAAGCAATCAGCGGTTTCACATGTTTTCTTCCATGTTAGCTAGAACAGGTCCCTGGAGATATCTACCGACAAAGCTTCTAATTGAAGGTATCTCCTAAAAAAAAAAAAGGAAAGAAATAAAAAAAAAATAGTCAGAAAATATTTACAGGCCTTCCATGTTATAGGTTTTCTCTTTTTATTTTTATATTTATTTTTATGCACTATGTTGATCGAGACGAGAGAACACGGATCATAACTCAATTCATGCTTTTTACCGTTCCGGATTCGGCTGTAGTTAAATTTACTTCATTATTCCCTAGTTCTATTCCCCTGTCCTCAATGCAGATTTAACCAAATGCAACTGCAACTGAATGGAAACAACTTGATCACTTTCATTTAGTGGAACAAAGAATTTTTACTTAACTATACACGAACTCGTCATTACAAATGAACAAACCAGCTGCTCAGTAGGAAGAAAATAACCAACTTGCTTAACAGGCAGGTACGTATTGGGGTAAAAAGGAAGACAATATCTTGTTATGGTCGACAAGTAATTATGACATAAATAACCAAATTCTCGTTATGCTCAAAAATGCAAATCATGGATTAACAGAGCATGAAGAAGCCCTTGCTCATGGATTATGACAAGTAATTATGACTCTTTCAAACCCATGCTCATCAAAGCTATTCAGCACCAGCCAGTGTCAAAACTCACCATTACCAGAAGCAAATAGAATAAGCATTTCTCTGATACATCATAGGTAATTAGATTTTGATATCGTTTTCTCATAGCACGGTTTGCGGTCAGCATAGCTTCAAATTCAAAACAACCATTTGGAGATTTCTCCCTGATCGATATTATGACAACATAAGATCAGATACAACAATTACATTTGCATTGGATAGAAATAGTGAGAATAGTTTCTCAGGGGAAACGAGTGACAATGAAAGAGAGACAGAGACGATTACTTCTTCAACCAAGTTTCCGTTGTCTGATGGACCAGCTCCTTCACATACCCCGACTGAGAGTATTGTGATTAAATGGATATCAAACAATCCTATAAAATAGTATCGATATCAAACAATGATGTCATCAGAAGGAAACTTTTCTGATTATATAAAATGATTACTTAAAGTACACTAGATCTTTTCGCTTGCAGGACCAGATTAACTACCTAATAAATCTAGATCGCGACTTTTGAAGATCATAGATAACATAGCGATAAGTTTTTCTTTTTCTTTTTCTTTTTCTTTCCTCCATTTATATGTTCCCAAACAACCAGCACAGTGCAGAGATATGGAAATGAATTTACATCCGTTGCTCAAAGTAGTGTTCTCATCATTTCCTAGCTGCAAAAAGTAAACCTCCATCAGTATCAAATTATCAAAAAATGTGCTTGATCCATTTGCTAAACTACTATACAAACATCAAAGAATTTCAAGAACTTTAAAGGGGGAATAAATATTGCACTCATATTGTAACGCCCCGGTCAATCCTCATTATCGGATCGTCATCAAGAAACGTTTTTCAGGCTCAGAACTGATCCCACAGACCAACACTAGTCCTTTCAGCGTGTTTTGTCTTCACTTGCAAATATCCTAGAGATTTTCACCTACCGAAAAGGAAGGTACACTTTGTTATTATAAGTAGTACTATCAAACTATTTAATCTGATGTCCTTACCAATAAGTTCTAAGGCCATTGCTCAGATTTAGTTGAAATGGCCGAGCATAGATGGGCGTATCTCATGCGTTTTACCAGCCTTGAAGCCACATATTTGATCTTCAATATGGTTTAGTTTTCTTATTTACGTAAATCAGTTATAAAAAGTACATCAAAGCGTAAGTTTAATGTTAGGAGAGAATTGAGAAGCTCATGGAACGAGAGAAATAATGGCGGCTAGAAATCTGCAGTAAAAGAACAGTGCCAAGAGGCCGAACAAATTCAGCTATTCATGCATCAAAAGTATTGAACTTCACATTTCCAACTAAACCTCTTTAGTCCAACAACCAAAACAAAAATGTAACACGTTATGATGTAACATCGAGAAAACTTAGTAAATCCATCTTTATAGCTTAATTGAACCGAAAGTTGTTGCATCTCAAAGTTTGGAAAACCCAAAACCCCGATTGGTTAATACTTCCAACCTTAAGCACAAAAGAAAATGATTAAATGATTAAATTACTTAGAACTTAACCAGTTTTGAACAGAAATGTTGAATTACAACCTAATCACTTTGAAGGCTTCTCATTTCACTTTTTGTAAAATAGATGAGATGACTCCAGTATTCCTAACTGCAAAGCCCAAGGTACAAGATCACCAAAATATTTTAGTATATCGTGAATATCCTAATATTATGCGTCTTCATCTGAGTTTAAACAAAAAATGTCATTTGCATCATCCCTTACACAGTTCCCCTTTTTATCCATCAACCACTGCAGCTTGAATTTTTGTGGCTTTATTTTCATTCTCAGTGGCATCACCCAAACAGTTAAGGACAGCGAAAGGTTTTGCAATTGATAGTTAATCAAATCACATGCTACAAGCGTTTGAGACAAACAACATACAATAATTCTCCAAATTAGAACACATTATTTTCTAGTGGTCAATCCAAATCACTTGGAGATGACACGTGATCCTATTAGCAAATACATAAATTATCTGAAGGGTGCTCATAATGTAGTTTCACCAGACACCAGTAACTAACATTTGTGCATGGGAATGTTAGCTTTGCTTGGTGGTTAGCAACGATGCTTGGTGGTTAGCAGTCGAGTGAGGAAGGTGGGAAATGGGAGTCCCTTTTTTTTTTCTTTACAACACTCTGTACACTACACACACAATTACAACGCGCTTTGATTGGTACTTAAGGACATAGACAAGCGTGCCTAGCACAAACACGTGGATATCTACCTTTCCGCATGAGGATTACTAACTCACATGTTTCTCCTAATCCTAACATGGCTCCACATCACGAACACCCATCAAATGAAGCAAAGTAGTTAGCTTAACACCTGATATTGCTTTTGTCAGTGCATCATCTCGCTGTTCTCCGGTACTCACGAACTCCACCATAATCTTTCATTTTCCACACATTCTCTCATAAAGTGATTCCTTATCTCTATGTGCTTGTTGCGATCATAAAACACAGGATTCTTCATTAGGACTATGACATACTTGTTGTCCACTAACAGGGTCACTGGTTTTGGCTCAACCTTTGTCAATTCACTAAGCATGTTTCTCAAACAAAGAGTTTGGCACGCCGTTGCTGTGGTTGTCATAAATTCGGCCTCGCATGATGACAATGCGATGGTCTTTTGCTTCTGTGAATTCCAGGACACCAAACTTTCAATTATGTAGAAAGTCATTCCACTGGTGCTCTTTCTTCCATCGTGGTCACCGGCTAAATCACTGTCCATATAACCGATAAGTGCTTCTTCTTGGTGACCTCTCATCTAAACAAGATCATAATGAATTGTTCCCTTCAAGTATCTCGGAATATGTTTCACAACCTTATGATGCATGACAGTGGGCCTCTCCGTATACCTGCTCGTCATCCCAATGGCAAATGAGAGATCTGACCGTGTGTGTAGAAGATACCTGGGACAATGATGTGCCTATACTCTGTGGCATCCACAGGAACTCCTTCTAAATCTTTGTGCAGTTGTAGTTTAAGCTCCATCGGATACTTAGTGGCATTGCAATCAACCATCCCGAATTATGACAATATCTTCTTGACATAAGCTGACTGCTTTAACTTTATCCCTCCTTTCTTCTACTCTATCTCAATCCCCAGGTAGTACCAGAGAAGTCCCAAATCGCTCATCTCAAATTCTGTCATAATCTATTTCATAAAGAGTTTTTACTTCTTCAGTTTTGCCTCCTGTCACAATGAGAACATCAACATATAATCTCATAATTAGGGCTGTATCTTTCTCTCCTCGAGTGTATATTGTCTGCTCTTGTGAGCATCTTTTGAAACCAAGTTCCTTCAAATTTCTGTCTAATCGAGTATTCCAAGATCGTGAAGTCTGTCTGAGCCCATAAAGTGTTTTAGACAGCCTTCACACCAAATGCTTCTGGCCTTGCACCTCAAACTCTTCTGACTGAGTGATGTAGGCCTCCTCCTCAAACTCTTTGTTGAGGAATGTTGATTTAAGATCCATGTGGTGCACCTCCCATCTTCGGTTCATTGTAAGTGTAAGTATCACCAGAACTGTATCCAGTCTTGCAACGGATGCGAACACTTTTTCAAAGTCTATGCCTTATCTCTGGACATACCCTTTAGCCACTAACCTGGCTTTGTGCTTGACAACCTTTCCGTTTTAGTCTTTCTTCAATTTGAACACCCATTTCAAACCGATGGGTCTATGATCTAGTGTAAATTCTATTAGAGTCCATGTGTTATTTTTCTCGATGGACTCGAGCTCTTTTTGTATTGCCTGATACCAGACGCTCTTAGCTGCTACTTCTCGATAGCAAGTTGGCTCATCATATTCCAACATCATCAACTCATTTTCATCATTATCAAGAGCAACTTCTTCTGTGTTGGCGTAGATGTATGTGATGTCTTTGAGACGTACAGGGCCATTGTCAGTGTCGGGGGAATTCGGAACTTGTAACGGAATGCGCAAAGTCGAGGTAGATGGACATGCCACTCCTGCCGCAGGTGACGAGTAACCTGTACAAGCGGCTGACTCTGGCTCTGGTGGCCTGTCACGGGTGACGCAGACTCTGCCACTCCTTTCGGTTCTTGTGCTGCTGGCTCGAAACTTGGGCTGTCATATAGGATGAAATCTGACAATCCTCCATCAGTACCTACACTCTAGTTTCATTAAAAGTTCTCCTGAAAGATCACATCTCTACCTACATGGTGTTTCTTCTGATGAGGCTTATAAAGATGATGTGTCTTATACCCTTCTTCCACTCCACGATAAACCATGGGCTGGCTCCGGTCATGCAGCCTCTTTGGATGTGGTACTGTTACCTTCGCATAAGCAGTGCAGCCAAAAACTCTCAGGTGCTCGAGATGGGCTTGGGACCAGTCCAAACTTCGAGCGGGATGCGCTCTCCTAGCACCTTTGTAGGTAACCGATTCAGCAGGTACACTGCAGGCCTCATAGCTTCTTCCCAGAACTCGACAGGAACATGAATGCTCTTGAGTAAAGATCGAGCCGTGGCCATCACGGTCTTATTTCTTCACTCCACCATACCATTTTGCCGAGGGGAATGCGGTGTAGTGAGATGTCTCTAAATACCCCATTCTTCACACAGTCTAGTAAACTCTTTTGATCTTCTCCACGGTTTGTTCTCAGGATCTTCACTATGTGATTTGTCAAGTTCTCTACCAGAAGCTTGAATTTCTTGAGTGCAATGATTCACATCCAACGGCTATAATCATCAACAATGAGGAGAAAATACGAGTTACCAGCAAGTGTGCTTGGTGTGATTGGTGGCTTGCACGATCTTCATTCATCTGCAACCGTCTGCTCACTGGCATCTCACCTAGATTACAACTACCTACTTAACTTATAGCCTAAACATACTAACTACATTATAACTAATACATTTAAGTTTTGTTACATCAATTTCTATTTCTATACAAATGGAGGGATTGCACATTCCTATCAATCTCCCCCTAAATTGATGCTAACAAAAACTTCTATGTAATACAACAAGTATTCACTTTTCTTATAAACTTTGTACAATTTGATAATAAGATAAATTGAGCAATCTAAGTATTACCTTTGATGCTCTTTACCTCTGCTGCGCTTGTGTCTTCTTTTCTCATCACTTTCTCTGATATGCTTCTGATGCCTTTCCTCTGAGTCTTTTCTGAGGCATCTTCTTTGTTCCTCATACGATTCTTCCCTATGATGCTTAGACCTTTTGGGCTCTTTCCCTTGTTCGTAGGAGCTTTTCCTTTTGAGAGCAGCCGATTTCTCCCTCTCGGTCTGCTGCTTCTCATCTGCAGATTGTTTCTCTCCCTTTTTGTTAGCATTGAGGGTGGAAGTTAGTGCTTCAAGAGCAGTTCTGACGCCCTTGAGTTCAGAAAAGATATTTTTCTGAACAACCTGCAATTTGGTTTCGAGAAGACCAAATTTGATGGCATTGATATGCTCATCAATCTGTTTCTTGGTGGTCTACATTGTGGCATTGAGCTTGCGTAGTGCAGCAGACTGTTGCTCCTTGAATTTTCTGAAGTTGGAGGTGTGGATTCGTTGATTGTGAAGATTCACTGATCTGTTTTGCTTGATCTGATCAATGACTCCAACTGCTAGATTTCTCCAAAGTTGTCAAAGGTTGATTTTCTGAGTTCCTTTTTTACTGCAAGGTGTGTAACAATTGGCTCCAAGACTTCAAGGAGATCATGAAAGGCAGTCTTGATCGATGAGTGCATTCCATAAATCTCTTGATCAAGCTAACGTAGTCGGTACTGTGTTGTGTCTTCTGAGGTTAAAGAGAGAATTCTTTCACCTTGCTAATGTGGTTGGACAAAGAGGACTTCAACTTCATGTTCTTCAAAAGCTTTCTTGAGATCTTTAATTGCTGTTGGAGTCATTTTGGCAGCTGAGGCATCACTGTATATTGGCTCCAGGACTACAGAGGGTACATGTGGTTCCATTTGAGATAGACCAAAAGTAGATGGTAGAGCAAAGACTATGTGTTCAATGTCTCTAGATGGAGTTGCTTGATGTGCCTCTACTGCAACCAAATTGAAATCATCTGCATCAGTTGTCTCGACTGCAAGGGTAATGAACTCTTCTGCATGTGTTGGGACTTCGATGGATGTGATCTCATCTGCACGCGAGTCTTCTTCAAAATCAGGAAATTCTTTTGTCTATTGTTGAGTGACTTGTCCCTCGTCTGCATGCTCATTAAGTAGTTCTTCTGCTACAAGAGCGATAATCAATGGTGTTTTTGCAACAGATTCTTCAGTTAAGGACTCATTACGACCTTCTTCTGCTGTTTGGAATGCTACTGGTTCTTCTTGGGTGATAGTTGGAGGAGCATCATCTTTAGCAACAGATGTCTCGTCTATAACATCCTCGTCTGTAGAAGTTTCTTCAGGTTGCTCAGCTGTAGTTGGTGGTGCTGCTTCCATTGGTTCTTCTATTGGAGAAACATCGCTTTCAGCTGTAGATGGCTCTTCTGCAACTTCCACTGCTGCATGAGTTTCCTCTACTGTAGGAGGATCTTCAGGTTTCTCTGCTGTAGTTGCACTCCTTCCGCAACTACTTGATCTATGATATCATCTTCATCATCATGAGAGTCTTGTTGAGGTTGATTACCTCCATGACCATCTTCATCTTCACCTGCTAGTTGATGTTCTCCCAGATCAGGTCGAGAGAAATATTCATAGACCTCCTCGGTGGCAGCTTTGATGTGTTTTTCCATAATTCTCTTGAGTTCCGCTTCAATCTCTGGAGTGTTGACAAACTCAACATGCCTAAGGATGACATGTCTGAGCCTTTTTGTCTTCAGTGTGGAGTCCTTGAACTCAAGAGCTCCATTGATCAGGAAGTGAGGCTCCTTGGGTCTTGTTGACCTGCTTGCTTCCTTCTTGCAGACCAATCAATGTTTGGGATTGGTCTGAATTGATTTGGTACAGTGTTTTGGGTCCTTGAGGAATTCGCTTTGGTCTTGCAGACCGTGTAGTTCTACTCGTAGTCCTTGCTAGTGCCTTTTGAGTTAGTGTTAGTGTTGGTGTTGTTCTTGGCCTCCTTACAGGTAGATTGTGTTGTGACACGAAGTCCTGAATCAATTTGTCGCTTTCAGTCTTCTTCTTCATCTTAGCTCGAGTCCTTTCTGCTAGCAGTTGGGAATCTATGACTTTCTGCTGCAGTAGGTTTGCCTCGACTACCATGACCGTCTGTATGACCGATTCAATGTCTACTCAGGAGAGGGCCTTTCCTGAATTGAGGGCGTTGTTGTTATCCATATTGCAGTTACAGTGGTAGTTTGGTCATCTGTAATTTGTGAAGTTTCCATTCTACTGTCTAAGAATGGAACAATTGATGTTGTTGTTGTTGGCTCTATTGTAAGGGGTCTGATGGTGAGAGTTGGTGCAGTAGAGTCAACTGAAGTTGGTTCCATCTGAAGAGCTGACATCTTGGCCTCAATTTCCTTTATTTCGTCATGAGTATAGCCTTCTGCAACAAGCCTCTTTCTGAACTCAGCTCGAGGGCCTTCCCTTATCTCCTGAAAGCTTACTTGGGCTTCCAAGATTAGATTCTTCAAGTCTTCACCTGCTCCTGGCTTTAGGAACTGAATTGCTATATTCGCATCATGAAGGGTTTCAATTTCAGATACTTTTGGTGGTATTCTTGATGAAGAGGGCTCAGTTATCAATCCTGTCTACAATATTACAGACTGATTAATGACTTCCTCAGTCTGCACTATTGCAGACTGCATTTCTTCTTCATTGATTATGATCTGATCTGCAGCAGGTTTGTCGGATATTGTTTCCTCATCAGAGGTATGTACAATGATTTTCTTCCTTGTAGCCTTCGGATTCATTAATTTCTGTTGGGCTGGCTTCTTCTTGGTCTCCTTCTTTGCAGACCGGGTCTGTGTTGTAGTAGTCTGCATGACTACAGTGGTCTGCTTGGCCTTCCGTCTCGTCTGTACTTCCACGGGCTGCTATGGCTGGTCTGCAGGCTTCCTTGTGAGTCCTGAGGGCACTTTTCCTATCTTTTTGACGTTGATTTGCTTAGATTGGTTCCATGGCCTTCCTTCTTTATCTAAGAGCTTTATCTTTTGTTTGAGAAGGATTCTAATTAACCTTTCGAATAGTGGTAGTCTTGCCCTCACCGATCTAGCAAGTTGATGCATGAGTAAACTGGCCCTGTTTACTCTTGTTTTTGTAAGGATGGCACACATAATCTCCTGTTGATCGGAGGTTATTTGATCCTTGCTGAATTCTTTGGAGAGAATAGCTTTGTTCACGATATCAGCAAGTAATTTGTATTCTTTGGATAAGAATTTCTTCATTGTTCTTATCCCCTCATTCCATTTGTCTTGACTGAGCATTGCATGTCTTCCCAACTTGACGAATTCTAATGAAATGATCCTTGTTTCTTCATTTGGATTTCGATTTTGTGCAGTACAGCGCTCGAGAGTTTAGAGAGAGAGTTTGAGCATTTGTTAGAGAGAGAGATTAGAGAGTAAAGTGATTTTCTAATTAAAAATCTACAGGCTTTATACTCGTTTGGGAAATATAACCGTTGTCAGTGCTTTTTCAAGGCGTTACGCAGTAACAGTTATCAATTGACCGTTATGCGTTATTTTTAGGAAAGTAGTTATTGAACGTTTTAAAAACTGATTTTGTTTCCTAAAATAGATGCAGGAGAGCACTATTGATTCTAGTCTACACTCAACTTATTGACTAAACAGTGGTGCAGTAGAGCAGTAGAGCTAGTATGCATTTTTCATAAATGATGCTAGTCTGCATTCTACACACGCAGTAGAGTAGTAAATTATTTTTTGTCAATTTTATTGTTTTAAATCAAGTATACTCAATTCTTCTTGAAATTGAATGAAATTGTTTTCATCAATAGGTTTTGTAAAAATGTCTGCAACTTGTTTTTCTGTTGGAATGTATTCCAATTTAATATGACCTTTCTGCACATGATCCTTGATAAAATGATATCTGACATCAATGTGCTTGGTTTTTGAATAAAAAATTGGGTTTTCTGAAATAGCCATTGCAGACGTATTGTCACAAAATATAGAGGTTTTAGAGAATATTATACCATAGACTACAAGTTGTGACCTCATCCATAATATTTGTGTAGTACAGGTTCCAACAGCAATATATTCGGCTTCTGCAGTAGAGGTAGACATAGAAGTCTGCTTTTTTGCTAAACCATGATATTAACCTTGCTCCAATGAATTGACATGATCCACTTGTGCTTTTTCTATCAACTCTACATACTGCAAAATATGGATCTGAATAGCCTATCAGTGTAAAATCTGAATCCCTAGGATACCATACACCAAGATTTAAAGTTCCTTTGAAATATCTTAAAATTCCCTTTACTGTAGTGTAGTGAGATTCCTTAGGATCAGATTGATATCTTGCACAGACACAAACTACATATTGAATGTCTGGTCTGTTTGCAGTAAGGTATAATAATGATCCTATTATTCCTCTATGCATTGTTTGATTTATTTTCTTTCCAAATTCATCCTTTTCTATCTTTATTGATGTGCACATTGGGGTTTTCATATGACTATCATTATCCAATCCATACTTTTTGATTGTATTCTTTAAGTACTTGGATTGATTTAAGAAAATTCCACTTTTTAGTTGTTGTACTTGCAGTCCTACTAAATATTTTAGTTCTCCCATTAAGCTCATTTGAAATTTAGATTTCATTAGTTCTATAAATCTTTCACAAAGCTTATCATTAGTGCAACCAAATATAATATCATCTACATAGATTAACACTAACAATATGTGTTCCTTATGTTTCTTTAAGAACAGAGTGATATCAACCTTACCTCTTTCAAATTTATTCTCACATAGAAAAGTTGAGAGAGTTTCATACCATGCCCTAGGTTCTTGTTTTAACCCATATAATGCCTTATCTAACCTATATACATGATTTGGATATTCATAATCTTCAAAGCCAGGGGGTTGTTCAACATAAACTTCCTCTTGTAGCTTTGCATTCAAGAATGCACTTTTTACATTCATTTAATAGACTTTAAATCCTTGGTATACTTCATAGGCAACATTCTTATGGCTTCTAATCTTGCTACAGGTGCAAAGGTTTCATCAAAATCAATTCCTTCTTCTTGTGAGTATCCCTTAGCAACTAATCTAGCCTTGTTTCTG